>PVJL010008727.1:0-64051 GCA_004026885.1 Lyroderma lyra
AACTTCTGAGTTGTTGATCACAGTGAATCTACTTATCTGGCCTTCGATACTTAATGTATGCATGTGTTATTTTATTTTATTTTATTTTTTTGCTTTTTGGTATGTGGGTAGTTCCCTGGCTGGGAATCGAACCCAGGCCGCAGCGCTGACAGCGCCAGCACCGAAGCCTTAAGCCGCTACACCATCAGGGAACTCCCCATGTGTTATTTTAAAGTAAGGGTGTCCAACCTTTTGGCTTCCCTGGGCCACATTGGAAGAATTGTCTTGGGCCACACATAAAAAACACTAGCACTAATGATAGCTGATGAGCTAAAAAAAAAAAAAAACTTCGTGCTTAATTTTCGTAGTATTTTAAGAAAGTTTATGAATTTGTGTTGGGCCACATATAAAGCTACCCTGGGCCATATGCAGCCTGCACTGCAGGTTGGACAAGCTTGATTTAAAGTGTAAATGGACAGATGAGATTTTTTCCATGGCACACCTGGTGACATGTATTTATTTGTTTATTGTTTGTCCCACACCCACCTCTAGAATATCAGCCTCATATTGTTTAGTACTGCATCCTCCATCTGTAACTGTATGTGATACATAGTTTGGGTTCAATAAATATTTTTGGTAAATGAATGAATGACACTTTTGTCACACATTAATGCATGTACATCCCTTTTTATTTTTTCAAAAGAAACCTACCATTGCAGTTATGCCTGTAGAGTAAATTCCCACAAGTAGGATAAGTTCCTATAATTCCTAAAAGTGGAACTGCTAGGACAAAAGGAATGTTCATTTAACATCTTTATAGGTCTGGCCAGATTACCCTTCAGGAAGAGTGCATCAATTTATGATCCAACCAGTGGAGTGTGAGTGTGCCTTCTCTGCCAGGGCCAGGCAGTACTTAGCATGTGCTCAATTCTCTGCTAACATAAGGGAGAGACCTGGTCCCTGAAACATGACAGAGGTGACTATAGGCCTATGGGCACAGGGCTGTGCTGCACTTCAGGTGCACAGGGCAGATAGGTCAGTGCCCTTCAAGCCACAGGGAGAAGGAGAGCAGTGCATGTGGGCATCTTAGGGGCTACTAAGAATTAGAGGTCCTGGACCGAGGCTTTGAGAATGGGCATCGTCTGGAAAAGGTGTCTGGGGCCAGGTGGGGCTTTTGGTGGGGCCATTAGAGTTCTTCAACAAGCACGTGATGTGCAGGGATTGGCTCCAGAAGATGCTGCTGCCCGTGGGAGGAAGAGGCCTATAAGTCACAGGCATCTTGCTGGATGGGTCTCAGATCTCAGAAGGACCCTAGCTCCCTTTAAGAACTGGGCCCATGTCAACACTGGAAGAACAAACAGGAAGAATAGAAATAATAGGCAGGAGCTGGCATTTATTAGCCCTTCTTCTGTGCTAGGCCTTAGACTGAGAAGAACTTAACACATGAGGGGCAGGCACTCTCGTGAGCCCCATTTTCTAGAAGGGGAAATGGAGGCTCAGAGAACGCCGGTGACCCGCCTAAGATCATGCAGCAAGTAAGTGGCCAAGCCTGGCCTGGAGCTCAGGCTGTCCCAGCCTGGAACAGTGGAGCACTTGGGGAGAAGCCAGGGATGAGTTGTAAACTCAGAGCTTTGGCACAGGACTTCCGGAACATGGTCAGGGCCAGGATCTTGCCTTGCAGACTGTTGGCCCATTGTCTCCAGAAGACCTGTTGACAGACCAGAGCAGACTGAAGCAGCCCATGCCAGCAGAGGTGTGAAGTGGTTGGCATGGGCCCTTGGTCATGTCTGTGACACATCTCCCTCACATTGGACAGACTCCAGTGGGACGGTTGGTCCTCATGGTAGGGGTCGGATAGTAAAGCTTTTGTACTGGAGTGGAGACTGAGCCAAGCCACCCACTCTTGTCCCTAAACTCCAGAAGTAGCTTCCTACGCCTCCCAGAGACAGATGCTCTGGTAGAAATAGTGAGACACCACCTCCACCAGCAGCATTAGGGATAGCACCTACCTTCTAGTGGGGGAGGAGGAGCCCAGGGCTGTTAATGCCTTCCTCCCTATTTTCATCCCTGAGCTAGCTTCTCCCTAAAAGGCAGGGATAGGATAGGTCCAAGCTGGCCCTATTTTCATTTCAGAGGTTAAGGACTCCTCTTATCTCTTTCATTGTGAATGACATGGCAGGGGATTCTGGAAGCAGATCTGGCATGCCCTCTCATGCTCCATTGAACCCTGGTTCAGTGTCTTCACGCCTGGAAAAATGGCTGCTGCATGTTATTGTGGGGGTAGGGACTGGCACTAATTGTCCCTGAGTGAGTAAGGAACATAGCCTGAGCCCGCTGTCTTTCTGTTCCCTCTGTCTCTCCCCCACCCCCACCCCCAGGCTCAGGTGGCCTTCCTCCAGGGAGAAAGGAAAGGGCAAGAGAATCTCAAGGCAGACCTGGTACGGCGGATCAAGATGTTAGAGTATGCACTGAAGCAGGAGAGGTAGGCCCACTGCTCCTGGTCCTGCCTTCTGGGAAGTCAGTTCCCAACCGGAGTGTTAGGGGTGGGTGTTAGGGGACTGGCCACTCTCCCCTCCATCGAGGGAGATTTGGCATCAGATTACCAGTACTGCATGGTCTAGGAGAGGGAACAGAACAAGACATAGTAGGTGGATTCAAAACAGACGCTAATGACATATCCATGATGATGGTGGCCCACTGTGTGTCAGACACCATATATTCATATTGTCTCATCTCTTCCAATAGCTTAATGAGTACAAGTGAGGCTTCCATAGGGTGAGGACTTCTTTAAGGACTCATGGAGCTGGGATAGCAACCCAGTCTGCCAAACTCCAGAGAGTGTTCTTCACATTGGTGGTGCCTCTTCCACCAGGATGCTTCCTAATGTGCAGGGGTGGGGGCAGCTTCAGAGGTAGGAGAGTGGATTGGGGAGGCCCTGGGATTTGGGATTTCTGAGGTGAGGCCTGGCCCTGTCTACTCTTCTGTGTCTCATTCATTAATCATTTGCTCTTTTAGGGCCAAATATCATAAATTGAAGTTTGGGACAGATCCGAACCAGGGCGAGAAGAAACAAGAACTGTCAGAACAAGGTACCCACCCTCAGATCCTCCCTACCCACCCTCCCAACAAAACTGAATGTGCAGAAGTGCCAACATGGGCCGCCTCTTTCTCAGTTGGCTCCATAGAAAGCATCACTGACCAGAGGGCTGGGGAGGTTTTGATCTCACACTCGGTGCCTTTCCCCGCAGGCTGTGCTGCCAGGTACTATGCTGGCCCCTGGGGGGAGATGGGAGGATGGATAGTGGTGAAGAAGGCCAGTCTTGCCTGCTGTCACTCTGAAATAGAGATAGACACTCAAGGTCCATTATAGTCTTAAGCTCCTTGAAAGAGGGATCACTTCACCAGTGGGGCAGTAGGGAAGATGTTCCAGGAGGAGGAAGGAGTGTGGTATTTTAGAGAACAGAAACCATTGGGTTTCACTGGAACAAATGGTGTGGGGCGACGGAGGTGATGGGCTGGGTGACCTATCGAGGCCTTCACTGCCAGACTAATGGTGATTGTTGTTCTGTATATCAGGCTCCTCCTACCAGCATGTGAGTTCCACAAGGGCAGGGAGTTTCTTTACTGATGTCACCTGGGGACCTAGCCAGGCATGTATGTAGTAGATGTCTGATACACATTTGATGAATAAAATAAATATGATCTCATTTAATTCATGCAACAATCCCAAGAGATAGGTATTGCTATTGTTAACTGCATTTCTCAGAAGAGGAAACCGAGGCTCAGATAGGTAAAGTAATCAGCTCAAGGTCACACAGCTGGGAAGTGGCAGAGCTGGACTTGAACGCAGTGGAGTCTGCCCAATCTCTCAGTACTGGGCCAGCTTCCTCTGTAAGAAAATTAAATAACAGAACTGAATCTGAAGGTAGTCTGGAGATGGTTTGGGGAATGACCAGTCAGGAGACTAGAGATGAGGAGCATGGAGGGAGAGTAGGTTTCATACACTCTCAGGAAGTGACTCTGCAGGACCTGTGACAGTGACCAAATCAGATTTGAGAGTTGGGAAGATGGGGATTGCGGTGTAGCCCTGATGGCCTTCCTCCTTTCTCTCCAGTCTCCAACGGCCCTGTGGAGTCGGTCACCCTGGAGAATAGCCCGCTGGTTTGGAAAGAGGGGCGGCAGCTTCTCCGACAGTGAGTGTGCAGAGGGATGGGGTGCAGTGAGGGGAGAGGGACATATCTGGCTTGAGAGATAAGCCTCAAGATGCCGCAGTCCTTCCTGTCCCCACTGGGGACACTGAACTATTGGGATTCCTGCTGCCTACAGCTGAGATGGCCTGTCACCTGTGGGAGCAGCCCTGCCTGGGGAGAGGGCAGGAGGACTCACTGCAGAAGGCAGACATGGGGAACTCCCACTCTTGGAAAACAGCCCTAAATGCCTCTGTCCCTTTATTTTCAAGGATAATGCTATTTTTTTTTATTACTAAAGAGATTTATATGTTTTTGAAAACTTGGGAAATCTAGGGAAACACAAAGAAAAAAAGAGAAATCACTCATAATTCTACCACCCAAGGAACTTCATGCCCCCATAAACATTTTGACATATACAGAGTGTCCAAAAAAAATTAAACACACTTTAAGTGATTATAAAGTCAGTGTTTGTTAGCATACAGTTTATTTTCAAAATGTAAAAGAATCTACAGAAATTAATTTTTTGGGTCAATGCCAGTTTTCAAACTGATGACTGTTCTGGTCCAAGCACTGCTGGCCATGTGAAGCAGTGGAATCACAAACATTAAGAATCATTTCGTTCAGTATTTGTGCACATTCTGTCATTCATTGGCTGCCTTTATTTCATTGACTGTTTGTGGTTTTGTACCATAAACTTTATCTTTTATCCCCACAGAGAAAATCTAATGGTGTGAGGTCTGGTGAATGTGGAAGGTATTCTGCTTTCACCAGACTTCACCCATTATTTCAAATCTGTTAAACCTGAAAAGGAGAGAAAATTACACGAGTTATCAGCTGTTAAAGAGTGTATACATTTTTTGGGATACCCTATATACCAGTGGTGTCCAAGCTTTTGTCTTCTCTGGGCCACATTGGAAGAATAATTGTCTTGGGCCACACATAAAATACACTAACACTAACAATAGCTGATGAGCTAAAAACAACAACACAAAAAATCCTCGTCATATTTTAAGAATTTGTGCTTTCAAAGCCATCTTGAGCCACAGGTTGGACATGCCTGCTGTATGCTATCAGTTTCTTCTGTGGCTATATATTACTTTTGCTAAGTGTTGTGAATACTTTTCCATATAAATTAGTCGTGTTGTATCATTTTAAGAACTAGATAGTAGCCTGTGACATGGGTAACTGTAACTTTCTATACCCAGGCTCTTGTGTATTTTGTTGAAAGTGTTTTTATAGACAGTATGACAAACATCAGGATGTTATTTATTTGTTTATATCCTTGAATTTACTTAAGCTAATATCTGGGGAAGTGCAGTTGCTAGCTTAAAGTGTGTTCAGACAATAACAAAATGATTATAGTAGGCAACACTTGACATTTGTCAACTACTTAGTATATGCCTGACATTGTGTTAACATTTGGCACATTTGATTACTCACATAAATCCTTGTGCGATTTTACTGCTAATATTCCCTTCACTTTTCGCGTATTCAAAAAATGAAGTGCAGAGAGGACATCTGTTTGCATAAGGTCACATGGCCAATAAGAGGGGGGTCTGAGGTGTAATCTCAAGCAGTCCACCTCTGGAAACACAACTTCTTCACCCCTATGCTCCCCTGCCTCTCTTCTGTTGGGGAATGGGAGCCTCAGATACAGTCAGGCACTTCAGATGAAAAGGCAGTGAAGGCAAATCTTGTCTAATGTGTGAGGGACACAGGTCCCAAAGGGTCAGGGTCAGGGTCAGGGTCACAGTAAACAGAAAAGTCTTTTCAAGGAGCCTCCTGAGGACCAGCAGAGACTCTTGGCTGTCATCTTTTGAAACCACTGATAACCATAATTGATTATCTTCCCCCACTTCCCCCCACTGCTTTTTAGCTTTTAGACTGGTCCCAGCTGGCTTCAATTTTTTTTAATTGCAAAAGTAATAAATGCTCATTTGTAGAAGTGAATTGAGTAAGTTGCAAAACCTTCTCTTATATCTAGGCTTACCAGACATCCCATTTTAAATAGGACAGAAAGCAGTGGTACTGTCCCATTTCAAATAGTACATATGGTCATTCTACTGACAACCTTGAATTTAGCCTAATAAGACAAGGTTGACCATACATATTGTCTGAAAAGGGATGGTACCGTTGTTTTCTGTCCCATTTAAAATGGGACATCTGGTCACTTACTTATATGCCTAATTCCATTAATTCAGAGGTCACCGACTACTCATATAAGTTTAGTATATATCTTGGTTGGCCTTGTGAGGTGTACTATAAAAATCTGTTCTGTGGTCTATTCTTATGCACTTGTTACACTTTTTTTTTATTGTTAGACTTATTGGGGGTGACATTGGTTAGGAAGAATTACATAGGTTCAAGGTGTACAATTCTACAGTGCATCATCAATTTGTTGACACTTTTAAAAACAAACACTTGAATTCTACAGAACACATAACTTAAAAGTTTTCATTTAGCTGTTTATTGTGGCCATCTTTTCTTGATTCTCTACCTCATTTAGTTTCTGCCTAATGTCCCATCAGTAATTTGCTTCCACATTCCTTGTCAGTGGACATATAGGTTGACCCCTGCATTTTAATCTCCTGTACAACACTGCAGCAAGCCTGTGTGTGATAACATTGTGTCTGTGTATACAGGCTGCCAATGACAGTAGTCTTAAAAGTGAAATAGTGGGGTCAGGGGTATGCTTCTTTAAAATTTGGGTGTGTAGTCTTAAGTTGCTCCTCCAATAAGGCTATTCCAAGTTGCTGCTCTTTATGTAAGCCTGCAGTACCTAGAGAAGCCCCAAAGGAGTTCCCTGATAGTATAGTGGCTAAGGCTTCGGCCCTGTCAACGCTGCAGCCTGGGTTCAATTCCTAGCCAGGGAACTACCCACATTAAAAAAAAATAATAAAAAATAGAGAAGTCCCAAGATACCTGACCCGCATGGGTTTTGCCTCCCTGTAGGTACCTGGAAGAGGTGGGCTACACAGACACCATCCTGGACATGCGGTCCAAGCGCGTGCGGTCCCTCCTGGGCCGCTCATTGGAACTCAATGGGGCTGTGGAACCCAGTGAAGGGGGCCCCAGGGCCCCACCGGGCCCTGCTGGGCTCAGTGGCGGGGAGTCACTGCTGGTGAAACAGATTGAGGAGCAGATCAAGAGGTGAGTCCTTGGGCCTGGCGGGTCCACCCCTCTGTGCCTCCTCGTTCCTGATGAAGACCATTGTCAGAAAAATCAGCAAGTGCTTCTGGAAGCTCTGTTGGCCACTTCCTTCCTGGAGCACATTTTGTGCTTATTTGTTCTAAAACTCTCTGTCCCTTCATTATGGGAGCCCCAATTCTGTTCTGGTCCCCTGCACATACTCTCCCACAGCCTTACCTTTGTGCTGGTAATGCATCATAGGCACATCTCCAGCCTGGCCCCTCTCCTGAGACTCAGGCCTGCAACACCCCTCAGCAGACATTGAATCAGGCACCAGCAGACCCTGGGCCACATGCCAGGACTCCTTGGGGAACAAAACATACAGTCGCCGCTCTCCCGGAGCTCTTACTCATTCTCTTATCTGTAATTGTTATTCATCAGAGTAAATAACGTGATGCTATGAAGAAAATGAAGGGTAGTAAGAAAAAATGATGGGAGAAATGTATTACTTTGGATGAGGTGGGGAGGAAGGACCTCTTTGTAGAGGTTATGTTTAGACAGAAGTGCAGGAAATGGAGGGTAAGTGACATAAGTAGCTGGAGGGAGAATGTTCTGGGCAGAGGGAACAGCAAGTGGAAAGGTTTTGGGATAGAGGAGATTTGGCATATTTAGGAACCAGCAGAAAGGCCATCATGGTTGCAGTGGGGTGAGCATGTGGGGCTTATGGTCTGTGGTGAGGCTGAAATCTCAGGAGTCAGATCAAGTGGGACTTCACTGGCCATGGTAAGGATTTTGGATTCTACTCTAAGGGTTGTAGGAAGCCATTGGATTCCAGCAGGGGTGTGACATAATCTGATACACTTAGTCTGTTTCGAGAAGCAACAGCTGTACATGGAGACCTATTGGGAGATGCCTGCAGTGTCCAGGTGAGATAGGGGATATTAAGTGGAGGAGCAAGAAGTGATTGGTTGCTTGATGGATTTTTTAGGGTAAGTCAACATGGATATGGGGGGAGAGGAAAGAAATGAGGTTGACTCCAGGATTTGGTCTGAGCAGCTAGAAGTGGCATTGGATGAGATGGGGAAGTTGAGTGGCACATCATAGGGGTTATTTAGGATGGGTGGAGTCCCAGTGCAGGTGATAAGTAGCCAGCCTGGAACTGGGGGTAGTGGGGGCACTTGATTCCTAAACTTGACTCTAGCTTAACAGCACATGGGAGGTTTTTGAAAGTTATAGGACTTTGTAGTCACTGAGGGAGAGAGTGTAGATGGCAGGAGCAGAGAGGAGGTGCAGGTACTGAGCACTGGGAGCTCTCTCCTGTCTGGAGGCCAGAGAGAAGAACAGAAGGCGGCTGAGCCAAGACAGCCAGTGTTGTGGGAGGAAACCTCGAGCATGGTGTCCCGGCAGCTGAGCACAGAGGTGTTTTGCTGGGAGCCTGTGCACAAGATGGCCAGGAAGTGAGAGTTGGATTTCACAACCTGGAGGAAAGGCCTCTGCTTAGTAGTAACTGTATACCTGGGCAGTTGACAAGAATGCCCTAGCAGGGATGTGTAACCTTTGGCTTCCTGGGCCACATTGGAAGAAGAAGAATTGTTTTGGGCCACACATAAAATACATTAACACTAACGATAGCTGATGTGCTAAAAAAAAAAAAAAAAAAAGTCCATGCATAATTTTCATAATATTTTAAGAAAGTATACGAATTTGTGTTGGGCTGTGTTCAAAGCCATCTTGGGCCTCAGGTTGGACAAGCTTGCCTAGAGTGTCAGCCTGGTGGCAAAGGGAGGATGTTTGCAAGTACTTGAACTTTGAATTTCACCCACTTTCTACCTGGGAGTCAGGTTTGTAGGCCAGAAGGTGGAACCAGGAGTGTCGTTTGTCAGTGGGTGGGTGTAGGCTCACCCAGGACTATGCTGGCTGTAGGGCCCGAGCATGGGTAGAGTGACCAGTTCCTCTTACCTGCTGAGTGGGTCTCTGCCACTCACCTGACCTACGCTTATGGTTTGACCAAGCCATAGGAGTGGGGTCTTCTAAGTCAGTGGCACTTGCTCATACAGCTCTCCTTCTGACTCAAGATATATGGGGACATGGGTGGTCGGGCTAGTCTCTTAGTTTCTGGAGCTTGGAGTCAGAATTCAGTGAGGAGTCAGGCCCAATCTGTGGATCAAATGAGGGTTTGAGTTGGAGTGAGCATCTGTCAGGCAGAGTTTGGAATTGTAGGCCTGTGTGTAATTAGTCAAGGCTCCTCTGGGGTCAGGGTGGGCTTAGCCAGCCTCCCCGCCCCAACTCCAAGAGCTGGATCCAGGAGCTTGCTGCCAAGTCTCAGTGCCTCCCATCTGAGTTTTGTCACTTGACAGGACTAATGCTCCCTCTGCCCCCCTGTCATGGGCAGGAATGCAGCAGGCAAAGATGGCAAAGAGCGATTGGGCGGCTCAGTGCTGGAGCAGATTCCCTTCCTGCAGAACTGTGAGGATGAAGACAGCGACGAGGATGACGAGCTAGACAGTGTGCAGCACAAGAAGCAGCGTGTGAAGGTGAGTGTGTGAGCCAAAGGAAGTACCCCTCCCCTCCTCTCATCTCCACTCCTCCAAGAGGACCCACCTACTTTGTGTACTAGCAACAGGGTACCCCCGTGGGTGCCTTGGAACCTCTGTGGTCTGTGTGTGACCTGACCACATCCCAGAGTCCCCGGCTCCTTGCCTCAGTAACCTTCAGAGGTGCCAAGGTTTTTACTGTCAGGGCCCACCTCTGTCCTACCTGCACCCCTGTTGTTCTCTCCATCCTCCCTTCTTCAGCTCAGGTGTTCCTAAGAGGCCTTTCTGAACTCTCCTGACCAGACCAGCCCCTACAGTACCCTCTTACAGTACTCTCTCCTTAGGCTAGTCTGATCATAGTTTTACTCAGGTATTTTTTGGTATGATTGTGACTCTATCTCCTCATAGATTATGAGCTCCACAGGGCAGGGAGTCTTTTTACCATTCATTCTCTAGCACCCTGAATGAAATGTGGCTGGGCCCAGGGTTCAACCTGAGTGGGGGCAGAGCTTAGCCTGGAACTAGTTGGTGTGGCCGACTCCATAGGGGGCTTCTGGAGGATGCAAGTGTCCAGTATGCTATTGGTGTTAGGACCTATGCCCAGGAACACTGCCCGTGGTGTCGGGTAGAGTCCAGATCCCCTCAACTTTACATTGAGATACAGCTCCCACCACATTTCACCCCCATTCCTTAAGTGCCATAGCCCCTGCCATTTCAATGGTGCTATCCTTAGGCGTGACAGTCTCACCTGTCCAGTATATGTCAGTTTGGGCCTTGTGGATCAGCTCTGCTGACAGCAAGGATATGGAGACACAGTTCGCAAGGAGGAGGAGCTTGTGGCTGGCAGTGGGCTTGTAAACAGTCATGTACAGAGGGACATGCCACAGTGGAGACAGGGACAAGTACCTATAAAGGGGTCATCTGTGGGAGAGGGCCTTTCTTTAACCCGGCCTTCCTATTAGAACGCCCTCCTTTCCTCCTTCATGCCCATCTCAGACACCCCCTCCTCTAGGAAGCCTTCTCTGATTTACCCTTGTTCCTCTTCCCCTCACAAGCTCAGAAGTCTCCTGGGGGCTTGGTCTTCTCTCCCCCATCCCTGTGAGGGACCAGGTCTATCCTGGCCTCTGCTCTCCAGTGTCTCCAGTGTGTCTCAGTGCAGGGTCCTGCCCAAACTAGACACTCAGTGAGCAGAAGGGAGTGCAGAGTCCAAACCCTAGAGTTGGGCTTACAGGAGAATCAGAATGTATCTGAACCCAGGCTCTCTAGTGTTGTCCAATCCCAAATGCCTGGTCCCTCCTGTCCCACCACGGGGATTTTCACTCTTGTGCTGGTTTTACCTCAGCCTCCTCTGGGAAACCTTCTCACTCATCTCTGCTCCTCCTGTCAGAAATTATCATAGACTTGACTTTTTTTTTTTGGTTTTTGATATGTGGGTAGCTCCCTGACTGGGAATCGAACCCAGGCCGCAGCACCAACAGCGCCAACGCCAAAGCCTTAAGCCACTACACCATTAGGGAACTCCATCACAGACTTTTCATACTCCTTTAGACCTTGTGTCTGACACTGCCCCTGTCCATGTTCCCTGTGAGGTGGCTCATTGTGTAGGGGTTTTGCACCTCCCAGGCCCTCTGTCTCTGCTCAGTCAGTAACCAGACTATAATTTGAAGATCTGTCCATGACTCCCAGAGTGGCCACTGGCCTGGCTGTATAACTTTGAACACCTGATTCTCTTTGTCTTAGCTTCAGTTTCAAGGGCTAATGGGCCCCTGTCTGTGGGTTGTTGAGGATATGATTAAAATGAGTTCATGCACAGAAAGCTCTTGGCTGCACAGTGGTTGACCATGCCGAGCCCTGGCAGTGGCACTATTTGTGGTACTTGGCAGTGGTGTGGTACCAACAGTCTCATATGGGAGGGTTCAGCCACACCCTCCAGGAGTTCACAGTCTAACTGAGGCTGGCCTCATGCGTACCCAGGACACGGTCCAGGCAGGGACCATTTAAAACAGTTAGGAAGGAGAAGGTTCCCTGGAAGAGGCAGTGACTGAGTCTAGTGGTCATCACGGTCCCAGTGCTGGGGTCAGGTATGTTTTTAAGGCAGCACTTACAGCAGAACTGAGATATCAAAATTGTGTTTAAACATTCTGGAACTCCTTTAAGCCTTAGGTGCAGTCTTGGAGGTTCCATGTGCAACAGCCTCTGGACAGTACTTTGTATAAAATGTCATGATACTTAACGTCATGAGAGGGTAAAGAATTCATATGCAAGATGTCATCTCATAAGGCTATGTTTACAACGTGTTCATGTGGGGTAGCACAGGTGCCAGGCTGCTCCTAAATTCACAAGTCTGGGGTGGGACTGAGGAAAAGATGAATCAATTCCAACCCCTGGTTAGGACCATAGAAAACTGCAAGCCGAGTATTCACTTGCCCCACTTTCCGTTTCTCAGAGTGGAAGAACTGTTGTTTTCTCTCATTCTGCATGTATGCCTGCTGGTTATACAAGAAAACAAAAATTCAGCCAATCTAGGAAGTTCTAAGAAGACTTGGAGAAGCCCAGGGAAGCCCACACCCCAGAGGTGTCTGTCTTAGTGTATAAAGGGTGGCTTGGACCTGGTGACCTGAGGCAAGGGCCTTCGCTCTGCTCAGCTTGTTTTCTCATCTGTAATATGGGAAAAATAATTATAACGATAATACTAACTTCCCGTTTTGCGTTGTGAAGTCATTTATGTAAGTCTTACTCAGTGCACTGATTAATGCAGAGAGGCTGGCAATGTTTGCTGAGAGCTTACGATTATTACTGTTATACCTACGGAGCTGTTCTCAATTTAACTGTGTGCCTCCACACACGCATTTACACATAGACAAAAACATAATCGCCCCCTCCCCTGAAACAGACTGTCTGTTGGCTTTTCTTCATGAGAAGTACTGTGCTGCCTGTCAGGGATTGGGGGAGCAGAAGCTAGAAGGGCTCTGAGGGTATTACAGCTGGAGGCAGAGGAAGGAAGGATCTTCATAGGCAGGCTGGGGGACTGATACCACCCAGCCCTAGTAAGGTGCAGACTCTGAAGACTCCCAGCAGGGGGAGCACAGTCATCAAACTGGGGGGCTTAGAGGGAGCTGGTAGCTGGTGCACAACAATTGCAAACAGGGAACCGTGACTTCTCTGTTTCCAGAGACCTGCTAGGCTTGGGCTCTGGGCACGAGTTCCCTGACTTGTGTGGTTTTCTCCATGCCCCAGCTGCCATCCAAGGCCCTGGTGCCCGAAATGGAGGATGAGGACGAGGAGGATGACTCAGAGGATGCCATTAATGAGTTTGATTTCCTGGGCTCAGGAGAGGATGGGGAGGGCTCTCCAGATCCTCGACGATGCACTGGAGAAGGCACCCATCATGAGCTTGGTGAGTGAGGGTTTTCTGTCCAGCCTTCCTCAGTGACATTTCTGTGGGCACACACAGCTGCCTGCAGCTGCTTCCTGCCCCAGGGTCTCCGCCGGATGATTAGACTTCCTGAGGGGAGGGCAGCCGAGGAGAGCAAGAGGCCTGTGCCGCAGTGGTCAGGCCCGCACCCCTTCCCTGGAAAATCCCCACAGGGACGCAGGCAGGCCTGGCTCTTCCTGAAGCGGGGCCGCCAGTCCTCTGCACGTTTATGTCCAGAACTTGGTGGACCTCAGGGAGGAAACAGGATGGGGAACAGAGAGGCAAAGGCAGAAGGGGCAGTGCTGCATCTTTCTCCTGTCCTGTGACTGAGCTGCGGGGCCCTCATAGTCACAGAGGATAACTGGGAACTGAGGCTCCGGCAAAGGCAGCTCATAGAGGTTCCCAACTCAGTCGCTCTCCTCTGCCTATCCCCCACTCCTACTTTGAGCCCCAAGACACTCGGGCCAGGGCTTCCGACCTCCCCACAGTTGCAGGAGAGGCTTCTGGTGGAAGGCATCACTGTGTGACTGGGTTGAATTGGTGGGTGACTCCAGCCCGGTACCTCATCCCTGTAGAAAGCCGGCGGGTCAAACTCCAGGGAATTTTGGCTGACCTTCGGGATGTGGATGGGCTGCCCCCCAAAGTGACTGGCCCACCTCCTGGCACACCCCAGCCCCGGCCACATGAAGGTAAGAGGCCCCTCCACCCTGGATCATTCCCATGGGGCTCCCGGCACCCAAGGCAGAGGGAGGCTGCAGAGCTAAGCCCAGGGCTTCTGTGTCTTCAGGTCGAGGCCCAGCCTCTAGTCTGCAGCCTCCCTGTCCCAAAAGTTCGTCTGTCTGTCTGTCTCCCCCTCTTTTTGTCTGTCCTGCCCTGTCTGTCTCTCCCTGTCTCTTTCTTTCCAGCTGTGATTCTTGATCTTGTCCTCTTCCTGTCTCTCTTTCTCACACCTCATCTCTCTCTCTCTGCCTCTCTCTCTCTCTGCCTCTCTCTCTCTCTCTCTCTCTCTCTCTCTCTCTCGGCCCCTCTCTGCCCCCTCCCTCCCCTCCCCCCACCAGGTTCCTTTGGCTTCTCCTCAGACGTTTTCATCATGGACACTATCGGGGGCGGGGAGGTGAGCCTGGGGGACTTGGCAGATCTCACCGTGACCAATGACAACGACCTCAGCTGTGATGTAAGTTCTCAAGGTTCCCTACCCCCCACGACCCCTGTTGGCTGTCTTGCACAGTCCCAGCGGCCTGTGCTCAGTCTCTTACACATGAGGATAAGGGGTGCCAGTGCAGACACATTGAGGGACTTGATGGAGTCACCAAGGTGCAGAGCCTAGAAGACACTCGAGCCTGTGTCTTAATCACAGTGCCAGCCTCCTTCTCCAGGCAACCCTCCCACCCTAGTTTATGCATACCTCGAGTCCAGGAGGCACTGCTGCTGGGAGTGGGGTGAAGGGGGAACTGAATTGAAATAGAGCATTAGAGGAGGGAAGAGGCTGTGGGCTGGCAACAGTGCAGGTAAGACAACCTATGCAGGAGGTGGAAATTGAGCTGACCTTTGAAGGGAAGATGGCCTCTAGCCAGCCATCAAAAAATCAGGCCAATCTGGTGTGCATGGGAGCTGAGGGGGAGTTGAGTTGGAATGAAAGGAACCCTAGGGCCAGTATTGAGCCCAAGATCCGTGGAGGGGCCTCTGGCTATCTGGGAATCTCTGAATCGGTATGTGTGTGCATTTTCCTGTGGCAGAACACTTCTCACAGTTTTTAGCAGATCTCAGGTGGTTGGTGATCCCAGCAAGGTCACGGGCACTACTGTGGGAGGCTGGGAAGGGAGGCCAGAGTGGAAGCTTTGAGCAGGCAAGCTGTGACTCCCTTTCACCCCCGGTTATTGTGCAAGTGAGCAGTCACCACACAAAGCAGAATGTGATAAAAGTGATGACTGAGCCAGGAACCTTGGGGGATAGAACCTAGATGAAAGGGTGTGTCAGCTATGAACCCTGTCTTGGGGTAGGGCACTAGGGCTTGCCTGATAATCTGCTCTTCTTTCCTGAGTGTCCCTTTCTTGGTACCCACTTGGGGAGTAACACCCCAGGGCATGTGCAGTGTCCCTATTTCTCCTTGCTATCTTTACTAGTCCCCATTTCTCTGCTCCAGCATCAGGTCTAAATGCCCTTCTCTTTCTGGAGAGATTTTCCTCATGACCTCTTAATCTCTCTGTGTTCCTGTGCTTACCTTCCTCAATCTGAGCCTCCCACGGGGCAGCTGCAACAAGCCTGTCATTTTGCTGCTCTAAACCCTCCCATGGCTCCCCCATTTCACTTAGGATGAGCTGCAGATTCCTGATTGTGGCTCACCGCTGGCTCCCGCTGACCTGTCTGGCCTCATTCTCTGCCTCTTGCTTTCTGCATCCCAGACCTCCTCTCAGGCTGTATCCCAGGATCCTCTCTTGCTATCTCCTGCCTCAGGGACTTTGCACATGCAGTTTTCTTCCTCAGTCCCCTCTCTGTCTGGTTAGGTCCTGCCCATGTGTCACTTGCTCAGGAAAGCCTTGTTGACTCCCACAGAGGCAATCAGGCTGCTGGGTGCCTCCTCTCAGTACATTTTTAATTCATAGCACTGTTCATGTAGTTCCTAAACCTGTGCACTGGTGGAACAATCTGAGTGTCTACCCCTAGGCCCCTCTGAATTGTGAGATCCCATGGGTTTGGACTCACCTTTGTTTCCCCAGAACCAAGCACAGTCCTTGCACACTGTAGGAACTTCTTGAGTAAATAGGGGGTTTGCTGCTGGGCAAGGAAGAAGGAGAGAGTGTCCAGGGCTAGAGACCAGTCTGCAGGGTGCTCCCCATGGGTCTGAGGTTGGGAGGGACGAATCCTGGGCATCCTGGATGTCAGTGTCTGCAGGACTGCCGGAGTAGAAGAGAAGACACTGAGGCAGCCCCCTTCCCCCACCCCAGTTGTCTGACAGCAAAGATGCCTTTAAGAAGACGTGGAACCCAAAATTCACCCTCCGCTCACACTATGATGGCATCCGTTCCCTGGCCTTCCACCACAGCCAGTCAGCTTTGCTTACTGCTTCCGAGGACGGCACGCTTAAGCTCTGGAACCTGCAGAAGGCTGTCACAGCCAAGAAGTGAGGGCAGCAAACCAGGGCTGGAGGCCTGGGGTAGGGTTTATCTGGGCCCAGGGGACTGGGTGACAAGGGGCTTTGGGTGACATCTGTCTCCCCACAGGAATGCTGCACTAGATGTGGAACCTATCCATGCCTTCCGGGCTCACAGGTAGGGCAGTACCCCCAAAGGTAGGCTGACCATGGCTTGCTCACCACCATCACCGGGAGCCATGGAGTGAAGCAGGGCAGTAGGGCTCCCTAGTCCCTGAGACCCTCTGCACAAATACCCCTTGCTCCCCATGCTCTGCACACTTTCACTGCCCACTTTCAGCTGGTTCTCAGCACAGCCTTTGGAGGAGGAAATAGACCTAGAGGGTGAGTGGAAGGTAGGGGACAGGCAACTTGTAGGGTGGCACAACAGGAACCCCAGATGCTAAATTCCTTTTAGCCATCCTTGAAGAATGGTGGTAGAGAAAGAACTTCAAGGTCCCTGGGGAGGGGTTGGACAAAGGGTGAGCACCGAGTTTTTCATCTCCTCCTTTGTATCCTCTAGGGGCCCCGTGTTGGCAGTAGCAATGGGCAGCAACAGTGAATACTGTTACAGTGGGGGGGCAGATGCCCGCATCCACAGCTGGAAGATTCCAGACCTCAACATGGACCCCTACGATGGTTATGGTGAGACAGCTCCTTCGCCCTGCCTTCCTTTCCCCCACACATCGTCCACTGGGGTCTCTTCTTTCCCCTAACACATACAGCATCTGCCCCATGCCTAACACTGCAGGTACTTGTCAGCCTGGTTAAACATGCAACAGTGTGACTCAGCATGTTGCTGGGGGTCGGGCAAGATGAGCTTATGGTTCAGCTGAAGTTGAGTGAGGAGAAAGTAAGGCAGGTGAGATGGGAAAAGTTAGGTGGGTCAGCTTGTAAGGAGTTCATGTGTTTCTTCTTTGGGGTACCTTTAAGTTAAGTGGAGAAGTAACCAAACTGTCACTTCTGTTTCATGTGTCCCTCTACTCTGCGATACCTCTGTTGATAACCCTTTTGGTCACACATGGCTTCATGCAGCTGCCTGTCATGGCAGAGTTTAGAGATCTGGGTCTCCCTCAAGGAACATGACACCATTTTCCAGAGAGCAGTCTCACTCACCCTGTGACCGGTCAGGGTTTATTCCCTGACACAATGTGCTCTGGTACACATGAGCTGCCATACATTGAGCATCAGCAGGGTCCGACCAGAACCCCCTATGTGACCAGGGAGGCAATAGTGGGAATGAACTTTGGAGAGAGTACGCAAGGCTGTGCACAGGGGTGGAAAAGACTGTAGGAACCAAGGGCAGGGGTATCCCACAGGGCCTAAGCTGCAAAGAGTGACCATTGTTCCTTCTCCCCTGAACTACTTGTAAGTCTTTTAAAATGTGTATCGAGTGCCCATTTTGTCCCAGGCACTACTGCAGGCCCTGGAGGATAGGAGGGAGTAGAGGGACATCCCTACCCTCCAGAGCTTCCCTGCTGGGCTTCCTTCAAAGCCCTAAAATCTAAGAGGAGCTGGTGTTCAGTGTGAGCAGCCTCCAGGGCAGATTGCAGTGGTGACAGCTCTGAAAGTATGACGATCATGAGTATGAAGCTGGGTGGCTGGGTGGCAGAGCTGGTGTTCCTGGGCTGTCCAGGATGGGGCTGGCAGCACTGATACAGTTCATCTCTTCCCTTTGGTGTGTCTAGACCCAGGCGTGTTGAGTCATGTCCTGGAGGGCCATGGGGATGCTGTGTGGGGCCTGGCCTTCAGTCCCACTGCCCAGCGCCTGGCTTCCTGCTCCGCCGACGGCACAGTCCGCATCTGGGACCCCAGCAGCAGCAGCCCTACTTGCCTCTGTACCTTCCCCACAGCCAGTGGTGAGTGGGGGCACAGGGGCACAATGAGGATCCTAACTGCTCACACAGGAGCCATAAAGAACTAGAGGCCCTGAGAGGAGGGTGACTCCTGCACCCCAGTCCCAGGGCAGGACTGGTCTATTAGGCATTCTTCCCTCCTCTCCCTCCTCAGATCATGGGATCCCCACCTCAGTGGCCTTCACTAGCATCGAGCCTGCCCACATTGTGGCCTCCTTCCGCTCTGGCGACACTGTCCTGTATGACCTAGAGGCTGACAGTGCTCTCCTCACGCTGGAGTCCCGGGGGAACAGTGGTAAGTGGGTCCCGGGGTGGGGAGCTGGGGTCTGAATGCCTCTAAGGCCTCAGTTCTTCTGTGGCTTTGATGATACAAGGCTTAGTCAGCTGCAGATGGCTCCCCATTCCCTTGGGGGCTCTGCGTGGGAAGGAGATGAGGATACGTGGGGTCTTGGGAGGGCTGAGAGGAGGGAGAGTGTCAGGGACTTGACCATTGGCCCACTTAGTGGTGTGGACGTGCCATCTCAGTGTCCTGTCACTCCCTCCTGCCCACCCCAAGGCAGGCCCCAGTGCCCCTTGTACTAATGAGACACTGTGACCCAGAGAAGGCTGTGGCCTGGGTGCCAGCCCTCCCCGACATCTAGGCAGAGGCAAGGGTTTTGAAAGTGTGGTGGCCCTTTGTCCTGGTCCCCTGATTTCTCCCTGACGTCTTTCTCTGTCCCTGCTTTTCCTTCTAGGCCCAACCCAGATCAACCAGGTGGTGAGTCATCCAAACCAGCCCCTCACCATCACCGCCCATGACGACAGAGGCATCCGCTTCCTGGACAACCGGACAGGTGAGGGAGGCCCAGCCTTGCCTGCTTCCCAGTTCACCTGTGCTTGTGGGGGTGGATAGACCAGATGCAGACGCAGAACCCCCAGTGTCCACGTTGGAGGCTTTGAGTGTCCCTTCTAGCCCTTCACCTTCTTAGGCACGGGGGAGAGTGAGATGGTAACCTGCCACTGCTCTCCCCTCAGGGAAATGTGTGCACTCTATGGTTGCTCACCTGGATGCGGTCACCTGCCTGGCTGTGGACCCCAATGGTGTATTTCTCATGTCAGGAAGTAAGTTGGGACCCTCCTGGCTCCTAAGGGGCAGGGTGTTTGCCTTCCCTGGCAGGTGTGGGCACTGGCCCCAAGTTGTGGGAGTTGATGAAAGAGTTGTCAGGGCAGAAGCAGAGAGCCTATGAATGACAGCAAAGCACTGTGCCCTCAGGTCCTATTTACCCTCTGATTTCATCTGAATAACTCTATGAGGTTGGTACTGTTATCCCCACTGTACAGATGTGGAAACTAAGGCTCAGAGAAGTTATGTAACGAGCACAGCATCACTAGTTGTAGGCATTGAAGTTTAGTCTATTTGACTCAGTCCCCACAAGCTTGTTTAGCATTCAGTGCTGCCCTACTCTGTGGTTAAGGGCACTGAAGCCCAGTGATCTTGGGGCTGTACCTCAAAAGGGATGGGGTGGGACTTGGGCAGAGGGAGAAGGGCTAAAGCTCCCCAGAGGGTGTGTGCTACTGGTCAGTGAGAGCGGACAGAACCCAGTCTGCCGTGGGGGAGGAGCTGCCAAATGCCTGGGACCCCATGTAGGGTGTCAGTGAGTGAGTGCACAGGGTTGTAAGCAGTTGGGGGGAACTGGATGGGTCTGGACCCTTCTCATCCTACTCTCCATCTGCCCCATGATGGTAGCAACTGTCTTCAAGGAGACAGGTGAGGGTACAATCAGTGAGACTTAGCCCTGGCAGGGAGGATTCAGTACAGGGCCAGGTCCTCTAGAAAGGACAGAGAGAAAGAGAGCCATACTCCACCACAGCCAGCCTGATCCTTCTAACACAGTCAGGCATCTCCCTTCAATGGCTCATGGCCCCCAAGGCTGGGCCCATTCTGCTCCCAGCTGTCTGACCTCCTCCTTCCTCCTCCCCACACCCCATGCCTGCTTCCTGTCAGTCTTCAGGGCCTTCCCCTAGCTGTTCCCCTGCCCAGAAGGCTCTTCTCCCCAATCCCCCTTGGCCATTGTGTCCTCACACACACCAGCTTTTGCCCACAGCACTCCTGACCACCTGGCATTGTTTATTCTGTCTTCTTATTTACTGTCTCTCCCACACTGGAATGTCAACACCCCAGGGCCAGGATGATTTGCCCATTTTGTTCACTGTACCCCAGGGCCCAGTATGCAGTAGGTGTTCAGTAAATACTTGGTGACTAGATGGATGGATGATAGGGATGTCAGGAGGTGACAGGGCAGAGGTGGGTGAGAGGAGAATTGAGCCCCAACTTGAGGCCTTTGGAGACGCAGCTGAGAGATTCAGGGGTTGGGTCTGAGCGAAGAGCTGAGGATACAGTGCTGCTGGGCAACAGCCTGTTCTGCTCCCCCATCTGCACAGGCCACGATTGCTCCCTTCGTCTGTGGAGCTTGGACAACAAAACATGCGTGCAAGAGATCACAGCCCACCGCAAAAAGCATGAGGAGGCCATTCATGCTGTCGCCTGCCACCCCAGCAAGGCCCTCATCGCCAGTGCGGGTGCTGATGCCCTGGCCAAGGTCTTCGTATGATGCCCACCTGGCCCCGCCCTGGCCAGGGATTGGGGCCGGGCAGGTGGGACTGAGGTGAGAGTCTGGGCAGGAAGCAGGCTTGGCCCAGTAAGGCAGAAACCCCCATGTCCTCACCCACAAAGACCTTCAAACATACACCTTCACCTGGCTCTTCTGAGGGTGCCAGGTACCGCAGTTGCAGTTGGGACACCCTGTGTATCCCCTTGGGCATTCAGAGGGGAGGGCCTGAGGCCTAAAGGGACCCAGAGCTCCCTTACTTCTTACTTCAGGTCGTGGTTCAGTCTCCTCTCCCTTCTGTCTTCCACAGGATGACTCCAAGACTCAGTCTAGAGGCCTGGAGGCCTGGCCTCTACCTGCCTGCCTTGGAGCCTGGTGGTGCTAAAGGCCCTTTCCCCAGGAAGCCCTCTCTCATGGTCTATCCTTCCCCAGCATCCAGCCTGGGGAGTTGCCTCCTTCAGGAATCACCCTCCAAGATGGCTTCTGAGAGTTTCCTCTGTGCCCTGACACCCACTCCTGGTCTCTGAACTGCCTTCTGGGGGCAGTACAACCAGGGCTGAGTGTCCTTGGGGATAAGCTTTTCCAAGATGCCAGAAGGTGCCAGGTTCTCTCTTTGAACCACCAACCCCTCTTCTCCATGCCCCCAGACCTGTGCTGGGAGGAACCCCAGACGCCCCTGCTGTGGGTGTGCGGGAGACCCATTGAGCCAGCTGAACCCCGTCTGTCCCGAGTAAGAGTGCTAGGCCTGGCCCACTAGGAAGCACTCCCAGTCCACCACCCTCCCCTTCAGTTCCCTCAACACAGCTTTCCAGACACTACCCAATGCCTCCAGGGCCAATAACTGCTGGGGAGCAGGTAATGCCCTCTAGGGAGTTGCCTGCCCCTACCTGCCGCAACACTCCAAGGGCAGTTCTCCCATCCCCATGGGGTCACCCAAGGGGAGAGATGCCCTTCTCTTGCGCCTCCAGGGGCATAGAGGGCGGAGTGGGGCCCCATGGGGCCCCAATAACTCCCTGTATATCTGTATAAATAAATGGGATTTTAATGGAGCCCCCTTCCCCCCCATGTCATTATCACTGTGTGATAGTCTGTCAGTCTCCTCTCCTGGCCCTCCACTCTCTTCCTCTATTTATTTCACTCTTTTGGGTTTCCATCCTAAGCCCTCAGACCCCCTTCCAGATTTCTTCTGTTTATAAGCCCCATCTCGTCTGTCTTCGACTCATATGTGAAACTTGTCTCAATAAACCCTTTGGAGTAAGAAGGGTGGTGGTACTGACTTTAGGGGACTGGAGACCTTGGGGGAGGACTAACCAGCTCTGCCTGGGGTGGGTGGAGCATAGAGAGGGGTGATATGATGGGTTGGGGTTTTGTGGTAGGGCAAGGGGCCCATAGCTTAGGTGGGGTGTGGGTGGAGGTACGGAAGTGGGGGCACAGGACCGAATCTCCCCATGCCCCTGCTTTCTGTCCCTAAGTACTCCCTCCCCAGGGGCTGTATCAGCAACCTGGGGGCGAGCCCCACAAGCAAAGGATGTGACAATCTTCCTCAATACTCCTTTCTTCTCAACCCCACCCCCAGGGATGTGTGATAGACCGGTGGTTAAATCACAGTGGTCAGCTGTGCACTTAGTAGGAACCAGAACCTGTGCTAAGCTCTTCGCTAAGCTCTTCACATTCCATTTCACTGGGTCCTCACAGCATCCTCAAGTAGAAGATGAGATGGATAGAGATGGCATGGAGGCTCAGGGGCTTGCCCAAGGCCTCTAGCAAGTCATTAGAATTTGTATCCAGACCCTTGTCACTCCCCCTGCTTGCTCAGGCCTCCACCTACCAGCTAAGTGTCCTTGGGCAAGTCCCAGCACCACCTGGGTTGTCAAAGGCTGTGCCCCAGTGCCCAGAAGACCTGGCAACTGGTAGCCCACCCCCACCCCCAGCCCCCATGAACACTTCAGGACCAAATCCTGTAAACCCCACTCTCAGGACATACTAGCATTTCAAAGAAAACGTGTGCAGGTGGGCAGCTAGCCCCATTAAGTGACACTGATAAGAGCTGTGGGCTCCATGTGGCCTCACTCCCCCCCTCGTTCCTCTGGGCTCAGCAGCTTCCCCAGGTGGCGGTTTGGGTTTTCGCTCCAGCCTCAGACTTCCTTCCCTAGCCCCAGCCAGCCCCCGGATGTGGTGAGGATCGGTACTGTACCAACCTCAGCTGCCCCCAACAACCCTTTACCAGGAAGGGGGGCTCCTCTTAGGGCACCCATCCTCAACCAGCTATGCTGTCCCAGAACCCAGGCAGGCAAATGGCCCATCTCTTATCAGGATGCCTTTGGAGCTCAAACCAGAACTTGACCTCTCAAATAGGGTGGGGTGGTAGCAACTGGCTTGGTGATCTTTGACAAGTCATTTTGCCTCTGAGGGTTCAGCTTCCTGTATGTAAACTAACTTTTATTATTAGCTGGGGAGGAGAAATCAAGTCTGAAATGCTTCTGAACAAGCTGGAAGAGATGTTTTATGACAGGCCTGGCACACAGTAGGCCGTTAATCAATGCTTGCCAGATGACTGAATATAACCACCCACTTGAGTACTTAAGGTACCCATTCCTGTATCCCCACAAATTATGGTAACAGCCACCGTTTACTGTGTTCCAGGCACCATTATACAACCTCATTAATACCCACAAAGATCCTCTGGGGTCAGTCCTATTACTGTCCCATCTAATAGAGAAACAAGAGAGAAGTCACCTACCTAAAGTCACACAGAAAGACATGCACATTTCCCCAGGAGAAAAATCGGTTCTCCCATCTATGAATGTGTGTGTGTGTGTTGTCCTCCCTGGTTGCTATGGACCTTCGAGGTACCCCAGGCCTTTGGTCCTTCACCCTCCTGATGACTGGTGTGGAGTGGGGATCCGAGGAAATGAAACTATATGCCTTCTCTACCAGTCCTGTGTGTGAGTATCCTGCACAGGTAACAAAGACCTGGTCCTTCCAGTTTACTCCATGCACTTTGCCCAAGGGTCCTAGAGACAGACCAAAGGCCAGGACCTCTGCCCATCTGGAAGCCTCGATCTTCCTATATGTGGAATGGGCTGAGGGTACTCTGCAACACCCCCTCCCTGGGGCCAGGGCATGGAATGGTACAGCCGACACTCTGGAAAGAGGGAGACTGAATCCAGAGAGCCGGCAGGACCTGACACCGTGTCTCCCACCCTTTCCCCTGCGGTGGGCGCCGGATGCAGTCCAGGCGAGAGGGCCACCTTCCTTAAGGGGCCAGGCACCTCCCTCCGCACCAGACCCCGCGACCTGTGATGGTGGTGAGGGTGGCTCACCCGTCCCTGTCCAGCTCAAGGAAAAGTTAACTTTGCAAACTGGATGTGTTGGAGGAATCGGCCTACCTCGCTGCCCCATACCTCCCCTCCCAACACCCACCGCAACTTACAACTCTGAGGTGCTGGGCCTGCCCTCCCCTTCCGCCCCCAGTCCTCGACAGACTCCGCCCCCTCCCTGACGTCACCGAGGCCGGCGCCGATTGGCTGATTGCGCTGTCGCTCTGGTCACTTCCTCCTGGGCCGCCCGGAGCCCAGTTAAACTTTAGAGGAGAAAAAAGAGCCACCGGCGCTGGGCGACCCTCCCCTGCCCCACCCCCAACCGCGGCCGGTAACGCCCCCTTCGCGGCCCCCGACCGAACTTTACTCCAACTTACGAAACCCGTGAGATTCCCTCCTTAGCACCCCAGCCCTCTTTGCCCATCTCCGGCGGGCCCGTCTAGATCCCCGACTCAAAGATTTCTGCCCTCCACCCCCAAGGTCTGGTGAGTCCATCAGCCCAGTTCTTAATTGGATGCTCTTCTTAAAGCCACCAGATTCTGGGGTCCCTCTGCTCCTTTTTCAATCCCTTCTCTCTCCAAAGGGGCCTTTGGATCCTAAACTGCTGATCGCTGCGACCCCGACCTACTAGATTTTCTTGAATTTTTTTGAAATCTCCCAATCGCTGGGTCCCCCAAACGATTTCTTTTTTTCTGATTGTCTGTGATCCCTTGGTTCCCCGGCATCTGATCCACTAGATTCCTTTTCTCTAATTTCCTAGGGTTCCGCCATCCTCCAGTCCCCTCAACCTGCCAGATTTCTCTTCTCGGATTTCCAGGATCCCGCGCGCCCACCACCAGTTTACGAGACCCCTTGAATCCAGTGATCCGGGTTCCCCGGGCTCCTCCAGCCGGATTCCGTGAGGACTCTGGGCGGCGGGTCTTGGGCCTCCCCCATGGCCGCCGCCCCCTCCCATCCCGCCGGGCTCCCGGGGTCTCCCGGGCCGGGGTCTCCTCCGCCCTCCGGGAGCTTGGACCTGCAGTCGCCTACACCGCTGCTGCCCCAGGTCCCGGTCCCAGGCCCCGGGATCTCCTTCCATATCCAGATCGGGCTGACGCGCGAGTTCGTGCTGCTGCCGGCTGCCTCCGAGTTGGCCCATGTGAAGCAGCTGGCTTGCTCCATCGTGGACCAGAAGGTGAGGGCGCAGGGTTCCCCACATCCAGCTTGGGGAGTGGTCTCGAAGTGTGGGGCACTGGCAGAGTTGACCCAGAGCCTGGCGTATGAGAGGGAGAGGAATGGGATCTAAGCCTTGGGAGACTGGGGAATACGTGTAGGGCATTGGCCCCCAATTGCCTCCTCACCCCACTATCCGTTTGAGGGAGGCCTGGGCAAGGGTGGAGTGCCCCAGAGGCCTCCCCAGATTGCGAGTGCCTGCATGTTGTTTTCTGCAGCCGGCAGGGAGGAAGGGAGGGGCCAGTCAGGTGTAGGAGGGAGGAGGAAGGGGCAGGGGGTGCGAGTAGGGGAAGAGACCTCCCTGCCCAGACCCATCCTGACCTCCCATTTGGTGGAAACAGTAGAAATTGAAGCCGGGCTGACCATGGGGATCGGGTGACATGTGTGGGTGTGGGTGCCTGTGTAAGCTGCCAGGGGCAAGTGAGGTCTCAGAACCCAATCTCTGCCCTCCTCCAGGCCTGAGTGTGTGTGGAGGGGCTGGCACCTCTTCCCAAACTTCAGAGGCTCTGGGGACTTTGTCCCCTTTCCTAATTATAGTGCCCCACTTCCCAGGTGTGATGCTGGCCTATTAAAACCAGCCTTCCCCAACCCCACCCTACTCCTAAGACACCAGGGTGGAGGCTTGGAGGTTCTGCAAGAGGGATCAGGAAGAACTCTGTTCCCAAATCCTAGAATGTTAAAAGTTAGAATAGTGGGCTTCTCTGTTGGAATTCTAGACTGTCAAAATGTTAGACTATCAGAATTCTAAATTGTTGGAATATGCAACTGCTAGGCAATTGAACTCCTCTGACATTAAAGTTGTTCAAACACTGGAATCCTAGGTTGCTTGAAATACTAAAACATTCAAATGTTGGAATATTAGATTCCTGGGTTATTGGATATTTAAATATTAGAATCCTAGTTTGTCAGACTCCTAGAACACTGAAATATTAGACTACTGCTAATCCAGGTTGTTGAAAATCCTAAAACATGCGATGAGAATATGTTGGAATCTAAAATGCCTAATTCTATAATGTGAGGAAGTTAGAATCAAAAAATCTCCAAATTCCAGAATATTCTCAGACTCCTGGAAATGAATTATTTGGACTTCAGAGAAACATCCAGAGCTGGGCCACCTCCCTCATTTTACAGATAAGGAGAGCTGAATTTGGAGAAAGACCTCCCAGATAGGTAGGGCCCAGGTGGTCTGGGTCACCTGTGGACCCTCTCCCAGCAGACAAGAACACATAGGGCTTCCTTTACACCCCAAACCCCAAAAGTAGCAAGCCCAGCTCCTATACCCAATTTAGCCTGCTCCTTAAGAAAACAGGCGGCAGGGGTTGGGTGGGGGACAAATTTCACCCTGGGTGAAATTCTTTGTCCAGTGCTCATCCGTTTTATTTTCTACTCTGTCCAGGTGTGGTAGGGCCCCTTTCCTTCCTTCCAGCCGGCCCACCTGTGCTGTTTCACTTTCTGTTCTACCGGGTTTCATTTCCTGCCCCCACCCTCCCAAGCTGGGGACCCGGACACCTGGGTCCTTTGGGCATTGGGTGGGGGGCACCCTCCTACCTTCAGTTCCCTCGAGCCCTAGCTTTAGGGCAGCTCCCCCTCCCCCCTCCCCAAGAGTCCTAACCCCCCTCCTTGCAGTTAGCCCTGCCCCAATGCTGGGACTAGAGCCAGGTAACAAGGACAACAATAGATCCAGGAAGGAAGCTTGTGGAGAGAGCATAAGGAAAGGGGTGCTCACTCAGGCCCCCACCCCCACCCCAATCTTCGGGAAATTCTAGGTGCCCAGGCTCCCGAACCACTCTCCCTCCCACACCAGTTCGTCACTCCGGCCAGCGCTCTCTCCCAGCGCACCTGGGGGCCTGGCACTTTGCCCCACTCGAGCTGGGCTTGGCAGGGAGCTGGCAGGAAGCGAAGGGCTGTGGGGTCTCTTGAGTTTCCGGGGGAAACAGCCGGGCCTGCCCTGGGAGGATTCCAGACCGCTGCTGAGAGCTTTTCCATCACCACCTCCTTCTCCCGCCCCTCAGTTCCCCGAGTGTGGCTTCTATGGCCTTTACGACAAGATCCTGCTCTTCAAACATGACCCCACGTCCGCTAACCTCCTGCAGCTGGTGCGCTCCGCCGGAGACATCCAGGAGGGCGACCTGGTGGAGGTGGTGCTGTCGGGTGAGAGGCCAGGCCCGCCTAGGGGCGGAGCTCGAGAGAGGGAGGGGCACCTGGAGGCGTTGGAAACTTATTAATGTTAGGGGACAGTAGTTGTAAATCTTGGCTGCCAATTATTATGAACTCAGTAGCTTTTACAAACTACTGCTATGAATAGGTCAGTTGATTGTGGTGCATGCACACTGTACGATCCGTACAGTACTGAACAAACCATCCACAGCAATACGGATGAATCTCATAAACCTAATGCCAAGAGACAGAAGCCAGACCTCAGACTGCATTCTGTATAATTCCATTTATGAAGCGCAAAGACAGATACAATTACTCTATGGTGTTAAAAGCCAGGAGAGTAGGTGCCTTTGGGGGAAGATGGAGATGGGTGCCGGGGCATGAGAAAATTTTCTAGGGTCTGGTTTAAACTTCCATTTATCCATTGAGATGCTGGTGACACAGTGTGTACAGTTTGACAATTCATTGAGCTGTGTACTTGTGATGTGTCCTTTTCTAGATGTATGTTAGACTTGGATACAGTAGACCCTCAGTTAACTAGGACCCATCTGGATAAATGTAGTAGTATTATTTCTTTGTGTTTTTTTTTGTTGTTGTTGTTTGCTTTTTGCCAGTTGCTTGAGTTCTGGTTGATGGAGAGTCTGCTGTATAAAGTTTTAGTTGTTTTTTTTGTTTGTTTATTTGGTATGTGGGTAGTTCCCTGGCTGGGAATCGAACCCAGGCCGCAGCGCTGACAGTGCCAGCACCGAAGCCTTAAGCCACTACACCACCAGGGAACTCCTGTAGAAAGTTTTAAATGTTTTGATTCCCATGCTTCCTTCCCAATGAAATGATAAATGAAATCTGATTCTGCAAGGTGAGATGATACCTAAGCCACTTGTGTTTTCAGCCAGAATCTAGTTCACCCACTGGCCATTCCCACTTTGGACAAACTCTCAGCACCTTAGATGAATCTATAGTCCTTGGTTCCTTCAAGAGGGTGGGGCGTGGGAGGTATTTGCCTTATTCATGGCTGTACTTCCTCCCCCCACCCCCACCTCCCCTTGCATACTACAGTGCTCTGTTAAATTTGTTGACTGGATGGATGACAATTAGAAGTTTGAATTTAAGTCCCTGGTGATCTTATTTTGAATACCCTGGTATAAGCTGGCCACCCAGATTTTTAGCTTCATCCTGTTCTCTCCCCTAAAACCAGGTCTTGTTCATGTATCTGTCTCCCTGACACTTTTACTTGGCATCTCTAGGCATCTCAGGTATTACCTGTCCAAGACAGAAATATTGATTTTCCCCTTCTAAACCTGCTCTTCCCAAAGTCGTCAGCATCTTGGTGAATGGCATCACCATTCACCCAGGTGATCATTCCCTGGGGTCAACCTTGACTCCTCTTTTTCTCCCACCCCTTTACTTTATCCATTAAACCAATTGTTACTGCCATTAACATGCATCCTAAATTTATTTCTGATTATCTCCACTGGTCCAAGCCACCATCAACTCCTGCCTAGACTGTTTCAGTAACATCTAAGTCAGATCATGACACACTCAATCCTCCCATAACTCTCCACTACTCTTGGAATAAAATACAAACTCCTCAACATGGCCTCAAGACTGTCCATGATCTGGCCCCTGCCAGTTCCCCAAATTTATCTCTTAACACTGTCCTCTTTACTTTCTTTGTTCCAGCCATGATTGCCTGCCATCTGTCCCTTGAACAAACCAATCTCCTTCCTACCTTAGGGCCTTTGCACTTGTTGTTCTGATGCTTAAAATGCTCCCCTCCCCCTCACCCCATCCCACCTTCTCATAGCTCCATTGTCTGAAATTTACTTACTTATGTGTTTATGTTTCGTGCCTGTCTCCCAAAAAGAACATCAGCTCCCTGATAATGGGGTTTATAGCTTTATCTTGCATGAGTAAACAGCTTGGCTCATTAAAGACAGTCCCCTTTTCCTTGCATAAAATAAAGAAAAATAGGTTAATATTAGACTGAAACTTGGAGTGCAGAAAGGAAGGAGACTTAGACTTAAAATGAAACTTTCAAAAAATAGCTAACATTTATTGAGCACTTTCTGTGTGCCAGGCAGTATTTTAAGAGCTTTCCATATATTCACTTAATCCTTAAAGAACCTACACAGAGATACTGTTATGATACTGGCATGATTTTTCCTAGACACTGGCATGGCTCATATACTGCCTCCTTCAGGCCTTTGCCTTAATGTCACCTTCTCAAGGAGGCCTTCCCTGACCACCTATTTAAAATTGTATCTCTTACATCGTTCCTACCTCCCTTCCCTGTTTAATTTTTCTCCTAAGCACTTACTGACTTCTAACTTACTGTATATTTTATTACTTAAAAATTTCAGAGGGGGGGGGGGTTCCCTGGTGGTGTAGTGGCTAGGCTTCTGCTCTGTCAACACTGCGGCCTGGGTTCGATTCCCAGCCAGGGAACTACGCACATTAAAAAAAAAAATTTTTTTTCAAGGGTTCCTTGGTGGTGTAGTGGCTCTCAATGCCACGGCCTGGGTTCATTTCCCAGCCAGGGAGCTACCCTCCACAAAAGAAAAAAAAATTTCAGACAGGCAGTAAATGAACTCGAGAGCCACCCTGGGTTTGAATGTGAGTTCTGTGACTTGCTACCTGTGTGAGTTTTGGCAAGTTTTTTAACCTATCTGTGCTGCAGTCTCCCTATATAGAAAATGGGGTTTATAATAGAATGTACCTCACAGGGCTCTTGAGAGTGCTAAATTCATTAGTGTTTTTAAGTACTTAAAGCAGTGCCTGGCACAAGTAACTGCTCGGCAGGGTGATTATTTTTTTTCCTTTTTTTTTTTTTTTTTTGGTATGTGGGTAGCTCCCTGGCTGGGAATCGAACCCAGGCCACAGTGTTGACAGCACCAGCGCCAAAACCTTAAGCCACTGCACCACCAGGGAACTCCCACGGGGCGATTATTAAATAAAAATATTTTATTTAACTACCTCCCTCTCTAAAGGCTAGGCAGAAGTTTTGTCTGTTTTGTTCTATGTGGTGTCCCTACAGCTTAGAACAATGCTCAGTAAATATTTGTTGGATTTCCATTTTAAGGAAGAGAAAACTGAGGTACATAGCTGTTTGGTTTTTTTCTCTTGATATTCAGGTTCTACCCCACACCAAGTTGATCGGAAACTGAGGGTAAGACCCAGGCACCTGTATTTTTTAAATTTAAAAAATATTCTATTGTGGTAAAATATACATAAAATAAAATTTATCATCTTAACCATTTTTAAGTCTACTGTTCAGTAGTGTTTACTTACAGTCACACAGTTGTGCAACCAATCTCTATAACGGTTTTCATCTTGCAAAACTGAAACTCTATACTCATTCAACAACTCCCCATTCCCCTTCCCTGGCACAGGCACATAGGTGTTTTGCCCAGTGGTGGAGCTGGGATTTGAACCCAGTAGAATGTGATATGTGAGTAAATGAAGGAAGGAAGGAACAATTAAACCTTGTAGCTGGGAGGATTAGTAAGAAACCAGGGGCAGTTCCCTGGTGGTGTAGTGGTTTAAGGTTTCAGCACTGGCGCTGTCAAAGCAGTGGCCTGGATTCGATTCCTGGCCAGGGAACTACCCACATCAGAAAAATGAAAAAGAAATCATTTTGAAAAAGAAGAAAAAAAAAAAAGGAGTTCCCTGATGGTATAGTGGCTTAAAGCTTCGTTGCTGGCGCTGTCAACGCTGCGGCCTGGGTTCGATTCCCGGCCAGGGAAATATCCACATACAAAAAAAAAAAAAAAGAAAGAAAGAAAGAAAAGAAAGAAACCAGGGGGGCTGGAATAGCCTCCACAGGCCCGGTTCAGTCATCCGCCCCTCCCTGCCTCTCCCTGCTGTCCGCAGCTTCAGCGACCTTCGAGGACTTCCAGATCCGCCCGCACGCGCTCACGGTGCACTCCTACCGAGCGCCTGCCTTCTGCGACCACTGCGGGGAGATGCTCTTCGGTCTAGTGCGCCAGGGCCTGAAGTGTGATGGTGAGAGTGAAGGGCTGGAAGCGGGGCTTTGGGTGGAGCTCAGGGCCAGAAAGGGGGCGGAGCCTAGGAGGTAGGGCTTGGAGGAGGAGCCTGGGAGCGGAGCTGGATGTGTGAGCGGGAGGTGGGGCTTGGGCGGAGGGCGGGGCCTTAGAAGGGCTCAACCAGGAGGTGGAGCCTGGAGGCGGGGCTTGGAGGGAGAGGTAAGGGCCCAGAAGGCAAGCTTGGGGAGGACATGTAGGTGGGGGCAAGAGGTGCTGCGTGGTGGAGGGTGGGGCCTAGGGTGGGGCCTAGGGCGGGCCTCAGCTCCCGAAGTGGAGCCTGGGAGGTGGAGCTCAGAGGAAGAGAGGGAAGGGACAGAGCCTGGGGGTGGGAATAGGGGCTGCACAGAGAAGAGGGCGGAAGCTGTATCAGTCAGAGATCAGAGAAACAGAGACAATAGGAGGCATATTTTAAGGGATTTTTGGAAGGAATTGGCTTACAGGATTGTGGGGGCTGGCTAGCCAACTCTGGCAGCTGGTCAGCAAGGGCAGGCTGGAACTCGCAGGCAGTAGCTGAAGCTGTTATCCATAGGCTGAATTTCTTCATCTGGGAAGTCTCAGCTCTGCTTTTTAAACCTTTCAACTGATTGAAACAGGTCTACCCAGATTAACTAGGATAATCTCCCTCACTTAAAGTAGGCTGACTGTGGACTTGAATCACATCTACAAAATACCTTTACAGCAACACCTATTAATAGATTAGTGGTTGAATAACTGGGATGCTAGCCTAGCCAAGTTGACACAGAGCTGACTGTCAGTGTCCACCCCTTGTCAACTTGGCACCTCAGTATGCTAGCGCTGCCATAACAAAATACCACAGGCTGGGTGGCTTAAACAATAGACATTTATTTCTCACAGTTCCAGAGGCTGAAAACTTTTATTACCAAATTTCTGTTAGGGTCTGCTTCCTGGTGAAGACTCTCTTTCTAAGCTTGCAGATGCCTGCCATCTCACTGTGTGCTCACATGGCCTATAGAGAAAGGGCAATTTCTGAAGTGTCTTCCTTTTATAAGGACCATAGACTCCTAGAATCAGGGCCCCACCCTTAATGACCTCATTTAACCTTAATTACTTCCTTAAAGGCCCCATCTCCAAATACAATCATGTAGCAGGTTAGAGCTTCACCATATGAATTGGAGGTAGGGGGATGGAAACAGATATTCAGTCTACAACAAGCACCTATACACATCTTAAATCATACTTTAAAAAACATAATAAAGGATACTGTGTTCCTTTAGCCAAGATGTCTCAAGGTTAAGCCCAAGTATCAAGATCAGCAGGTCCCCTGTTCCCATCTTTGATGCTTCTGAGCTAGAATGTTGAGATCTCACCCGCCCACAGATGAAGACCATATGCCCGCCTTGGCTATGCTCTACACGTAGCAGATGAGGGCCGTCCATTCGGTGATGATGATCTGCCCCAACAGTGTCTGTGGAGTGTTCCTGCAATGATAGGCACATTCTCAGATGTTCCACTGTCTAAGGATCTCCAGTTCTGCAGCTGTCATGTTCATATGGAAATCCAGGGTCTTCAGTACCCTATGTTCCAGATAACCTCCATCAAGCTTGTCCAACCTGCAGCCCGCAGGCCACACATGGCCCAGGATGGCTTTGAATGCAGCCCAACACAAATTCATAAACTTCTTAAAACGTGAAAATTATGGATGGACCTTTTTTTAGTTCACAGCTATTATCAGTGTTAGTATATTTTATGCATGGCCTAAAACAGTTCTTCCAGTGTGGCTCAGGGAAGTCAAAACTTTGGATACCCCTGACCTACATCATCAACTAGGGTTTTATCATGCAGCCCTAAATATATTGTGGCGTTATTTAAGTACTCGGGAGAATAACCACATCAGGACTGCAGAAAACAAATTCAGTGCATTCAAAGCTGTTATCAATATTCCGATCATCCACACATCATATCCAACTCTTGACGACTTGGCATGTGTAACTTTCATCATGGCACAACCCTAGTGTCATCAAATTCTAATGGGCATTCTAGGCATGGACTTCACTGGCCCAACATCACAGATGATGCTCCAAGTTCATATGATTCCAAAAGACGCCCAAATGACTGTTCTTACACCTTCCTACAGGAGTTGGACTCTACCTGGATACTCATACTGGAAGTCATGGGTGAGATTCTGAAATTCCGTGAAGCATATTGAGTGATAAAAGGCCAAAACTGGGAAATGATTCCTATATGCAAAGGCCATCTGCCATTCTGAAGGTCTTATAGTGCCAACAGTGTGCCAAGCATGCCTCTGCCGTGTGGCATCACATATTTGAGACTGCCTGTGATGGAGAATTACTGAGCTGGGAAGTCTATAACAGGAAGACTACCAGAAGAAAAGCTTCATGAAGTGTTCTGAAAGAAGCTTCCAGAGGATGGAGGAACTTTCTTCACTACAGAACAGACAGCAGTCCTGGAACCATTTGGAATCACTAGAGATGGCTTGGAGCAAAGTTTCAGGAAGGCCAACAGAAACTGCAAGCTGAGCCTGATTCTTTCATGGATGAGGATTTTGAAAAAGAAACATTAGAAAAGAAACAACAATAACAAAGTTGTGCTTCTACCTGTTACGATACAACTATCCTGAGTACAACCGAAAACATGCTAAACCTTTTCCTAGAAGACAGTGTTTTCTTGGGTGGTGTTCATTCTTCTCTTTTGGTGTTCTAGAACTTAAATACCATGATATAAAGTTAATTATTATTACTATCTTATGTTAGGTGATAAGGAATAGAAAAGGGGAGGAAACAAAAATATTTATTAGACACACAAATATTCATAAAATAAGAAATAACTCCAAACGATTGCAGCCCTGATTTCTGCACTTGGTCACACGGTGGTGGCTTCTTTCTTCCACTCCTCAATCCGTTTTCCCTTTACCTTCAACAAGCACTTCGCCTGCTCACGCGTCTTTGCCTGGTGGGGTGGCCCTGACCTTCATTCCTGAAGGTTCTGAGCCATTAGCATTTCTGCCTGAATTGGGTTTTTGTAGATTTCTGTTGACTACTCACACCATTGATGAGGGATCTGTAGTAAGTACTCCACATCTGCGGAAAAGGAGGCAGGGGTGGGAGGTGGGGGGCGGAGCTTTAGGGCAGGACTGGTAGAAGCTGCGTCCCTGACCCTTTGGCGCCCCCCGCAGGCTGCGGACTGAACTATCACAAGCGCTGCGCCTTCAGCATCCCCAACAACTGCAGTGGGGCCCGCAAGCGGCGCCTGTCGTCCACGTCTCTGGCCAGTGGCCATTCGGTGCGCCTGGGCGCCTCGGACTCTCTGCCCTGCATGGCTGATGAGCTGGTGAGGGGCTGGGGAATGGGCTAGGTTGATGGCTGTGGGGTGACGAGACCCAGGCATGGGGCAACGCACTGATGGGTGCCACTGTCGCTAACGCACTGATGTGTCCCACTATCGCTGACTGACAGAGCCGCAGCACCACCGAGCTCCTGCCTCGCCGCCCCCCCTCGTCCTCCTCCTCATCGTCTGCCTCATCCTACACGGGCCGCCCCATCGAGCTAGACAAGATGTTGCTCTCCAAGGTCAAGGTGCCCCACACCTTCCTCATCCACAGCTATACGCGGCCCACCGTCTGCCAGGCTTGCAAGAAACTTCTCAAGGGCCTCTTCCGCCAGGGCCTGCAGTGCAAAGGTCAGTGGGGCCCCCATGTGTGAGGTGGAAGACAGACCGGGTCAGAACTACCCCTGCCTCCACCCCCCCCACCCCCACATACACACCCAGAGGCTTAGAATCTTAGCTGGGCTTATGGCAGGACACAAGAATCTCAGTATTCCAGTTCTAGGAGGGCAGGGTCTTCACAAGGGATGTGCCCTGAATCCTGGTGTCCTAGAACTTTTAGAATTTTGGAATCCTAACACCTTAGACATTAGAAACTTAGACTCCTAGAACCTTAGAAATGTAGACTCATAAGACAGTATGGTATTCTAAAACTGTAGAACTTGAGAATTCTAGAATCAGAGACATAGGATTCAAGAATTCTGGATCATAGGATTCAACTATGATCTTCAGACTCATATGTTTTAGGGCTACCAAAGTGTAGATTCTCAAAATATTAGAGTTTTAGAACCATAAGGATTTGAGAATAATAGAAGCCTAGAGGTATCAAATTCAAGTCTTAGAAGTCAAAAATTTAACAGGGAGTTCCCTGGTGGTGTAGTGGCTAAGGTCTCGGCACTGTCAACGCTGCGGCCCGGGTTCGATTCCCAGCCAGGGGACTACCCACATAACGAAACAAAACAAAACAAAAATCATTTAACCATGGAACCATGGAATCCTAGAGTTCTAGAAATCTAGAACTCCAGAATGTTGAATGATCAAATTCCAGAATATCAGAAGTCTAGATACATAAAAACTTAAAACCATCCAGTTCGAGAATTCATTGGAACAATTAGCAGAATCTTAGATGTCTAGAGCTAAAGAACCATAGTAACATTAAGTTCTATAATAGAATCTTAGACCTTTGGAATCATCAGCTTCTGGAGGCTTAGAAGTCCAGAATCATAGAACTCTGGAATCATAGATGTGTGTAGAGTTCTAGAAACCTGGACATTAAACTCCGGAGTCTTAGAAATTGAGAATCACAGAACCTTAGAAAAATAAGTTGACATCCAATTCTAGAACCTCTGATGTACAGAATCCTGGGACCTTGGAATCATCACACTCTAGAGTAATGGTTCTCAATCAGGGGCAATTTTGCCACCCCACACTAGGGGGATGTTGGGGGACATTTTGTCATATGGGGATGATGCAACTAGCATCTACTGGGTAGAGGTCAGGGGTGCTGCTAAACATCCTATGATGCACAAAACAGCCCCCCACAATAAGGGATTAGTCAGCCGAAAATGTTCGTTGTGCCATCATGAACCCAGTCCTTGAGTGTTGAAAGTCTAGAATCATTGAATGTTAGACCCTGTTACATTCTAGAATTTTAGAGGTTGAGGGTCATGCTCGCTTCAGCAGCACATATACTAAAAAAGAAGGTGAAGGATATTTACACTGTTTGAACTTTAGACCCCTAGGGTCCCAGGGCTTTAGAGCCACAGACACTCAATCTGACCCTCCTATTCATTTAATCTGATCTTTCTGTAGTTGGGGAAACTGGCCCAAAGAGGGGACAACCAGGGGAAGGTCAGCCAGGTTTCCTGTCCCAATTAGCAAGAGCAGACTCTTTTGAGCCTGGGGGTTAGGGGGTCAGATTGAACCCTTATAGGTAAGCTCTCTTTCCCCTCTCACATCTCCTTGTTTCCTGTCCTACTTCCAGACTGCAAGTTTAACTGTCACAAACGCTGTGCCACCCGCGTCCCTAACGACTGTTTGGGGGAGGCGCTTATCAATGGAGGTAAGAAGCTGTCACAGAGTGGGAAGGGGCTGGGGGCCAGACTGGGTGGAGGCCCCTCTGATGCCCTGTCCCCCTAGATGTGCCGATGGAGGAGGCCACTGATTTCAGTGAGGCTGACAAGAGCGCCCTCATGGATGAGTCAGATGATTCCGGTGTCATCCCAGGCTCACACTCAGAAAACGCCCTCCGTGCCAGTGAGGAGGAGGAAGTCGAGGGAGGCAAGGCCCAGAGGTACCCAGGGTACCCTCCAGGGATGCCCTTCCCCATCTCTACAATCAGTGGGTTGTCATCATCCTCTACTTGGACATTTCCCAGGTTCCTGAAGTAAACCATTTAGGCACCCACACTTCACTTTTTTGAATTTAACCTTTTTATCCTGATTTACATTTTTTAAAAAGTTTTCATAGAAGCATATTTTAATGTATATTGTATTTTGGAACTGGTAATACAACCATTCAGAAGGTATATAGTCAAACCGTCGCACTTCCCTGCCTCCCAGCTGCCCAGTTCCTCTTCCTGGAGGAAGTCACTGGAATCAATTTCTGGTGGGTCCTTCCAGAAAGTTTGTGTCACAAAATGACAGTACAAAGAGTAAGAACACACAGACTCTGGAACCAGACTGCTGTGTGGCCTTAGGCAAGAGATTAACCTCTCTGAGCCTTCATTTCCTCATCAGGAAAGTGGGGATAAAATAGTATCTACCTTATAGAGTTGTTGTGAAAACGAAATGAATAAAAACCTCAAATAGTCCCCATATGTAGTAAATTTAAATCATGTTAGCCTTTTTCACAGAGAACTAAAATCTTAAAAAAGAAGGGAAACTATGTATTTCTTTTGACTATTTTGGCCTCGCATTGACTTGTATGCCTTAAACAAGCCCCTTCTTCATTCAGTGCCTCAGTCTTCTAGTCTGTAAAATGGGGGAAGGGAAATAATCCCCCCAGCACCTGACAGGCAGTGATTTTCTTCTGGTGTGGAAGCTCTGAAAAATAATAACTTTGACTTAATTCTACATTTTAAATTGTAAGTGGAACTCATAGTTACTCAACTTCATTAGACTGTGAGCTCAAGTTGCTTGAAGACAAGGATGTTTGTCTGTTTTCCAAGTGCCTAGGACAGGGTCTGGCTTCACACACGGTGTGGGATGACTGTTTAGCAGCGGTTCTCAACCTGTGGGTCGTGACCCCTTTGGGGGTCGAACGACCCTTTCACAGGGGTCGCCTAAGACCATCGGAAAACACGTATCAGATATTTACATGACGATTCATAACAGTAGCAAAATGATAGTTATGAAGTAGCAACGAAAATAATGTTATGGGGTCCCCACACCATGAGGAGCTGTATTAAAGGGTCCTGGCATTAGGAAGGTTGAGAACCACTGGTTTAGAGAGAAGGCAGGAAGGCAGCAGGGCTAAAAGCACAGGGCACTGGAGGCTGAGAGCATCAGGGCCACTTGTCACTTCTCCAGGTGCCTCCGTTTCCCCCTGGGGGCGATGATGGCTGTTGTGGGCATTTCACTGTGCAGGTGAAGTGCTTGTTGGGTGATAAGTGCTGAGAAAATGGAAAAGAAGTCCTTTCTGGTATTTTAACCTTGAATCCCAAAGTGTGGAGGGTGAGAGGTGCTCCATTCGGGGTATGGGAAGAAAATATTTGAATTTCCAGTTTTCTTTAATCTCATCCTTGAAATGTTTTCATTTCTTTGCAAAACAATATTAATACAGTACTATTAATACATGTATTACTCTATTAGTACATGTATAACTAAATATACACATATTGAGGCTAACCTGTGGATTTAAACAACCATTGATTTAAGCATTTGTTCTTAAACTAAATCCTTCCCAGGGACCATAAGGATCATTATTACCATTTCTGGGTTGGAAGATTGAGGCTCAGGGCCTTTAGGCAATAATGAGGGAGAGGAGCTGAGACTTCACCCCAGAGGGCCAGGGCAGCATAAAACATGGGGAGGAATGTCAGCCAATTCCGTAGTGCCTTAATAAATATTTATTGAGTGACTACTGGGTTCTAGACTCCAAACATACAGCTGTGAGCAAAACCAGTAAAACTGCTCTCATAGAGCTGACACTCCAGTTGGGGCAACAGCAAGTAAACAGATGCGTCCATAGCATCAGGTAACTGCTATCAAACATGAAATAAAAATAAAGCAATGAAAGGGGATAGAAAATGGGGAACGTACTATTTTAGTTTGGGTCATTAAAGGAGGCATCTCTGAGAAGGTGACATTTGAAGGGGTCTGAAGGAAGGGAGGGAAGGAATCATGGAAGATATCTGGGAGATGAGCCTACTAAACAGATAGAATAGCAAGTAGGAAGGCCCTGAGGTAGGACCAAGCATATTCCAGAAAGAGTATGGAAATTGGTATGGCTGGAGGGGAGAGGGCGAGAGGAAGAGGACGGGAACCAAGGCCAGAGGGGTATGGGTGTGCACCTTACAATGATCATGGAGAGTTTCTCGCTGGTGTCACCTGACCCGAGCCACCTCGAACCTCAGATTCCCTTTCTCCAGGTCTTTCCTGGGAGTGTTTAGTAACTGAATAATAGACTATCAGAATTGGACCTTGACGGATTTGGAGAGAGGGGTTGTTGGGAGAGGCAGCCTATTTCACAGATGAGGAAATTGAGTCTCAGAGAGGCAAAAGTAAGTGGCCAAGGCCACCCAAATGGGCCTAGTGCAGGGATCAAGAGGTAGTTGGTTCTAGAGTTGGGCAAGTCAGTTAATCTCTCTTGGCCTCCGCACTGTATTAATAGCATGTGTACAGATGAGGGAAAGGAGAGACAGAGAGATTGAGTCACTAGCCCAGTGTCACACAGCTGGCTGTACAATCACTGGGCTCAATACTAATTAACATTTATTGGAGGCCCACTATTTGCCAAGCACTGTGCTAAGCCCCTTTCATGACATGACCCTCACTCCTCACAGCAAGCCCTTTGAGTGGAGAAACTGAGGCATGAAGAGATTGTGTGATTTGCCAGGCACCCTGACTTCAAAACCCGGCTTCTGAAGAGGCCACTTCCTCATTATGAGAAATCTCCAAAACAGGGGGGGAAAGTGTGCCCAAAGAACAACTCCCAGGCTGCCCAGAGATGCTCCCTGGGTCCCCAGGCACTGTGGTTATTTTTTGCTTATAGTAACCTCTCCTCCCTTCCTCTCCCCTCCTCAGCTCCCTAGGGTACATCCCCCTGATGAGGGTGGTGCAGTCAGTGCGACACACAACACGGAAATCCAGCACCACGCTGCACGAAGGTTGGGTGGTTCATTACAGTAACAAGGACACATTGGTGAGTGGGTGGGGTGGGGCCAAGTGGGGCGGAGCCAGCTTTAGGGGCAGGACAGCACCCATTTAAGGAGGTGAGGCTGGGTGCGGCAGGCAGGGCTGTGCTGGAGGCCAGCTGGCATTAGAGATCGGACAGGGGCGAGGCAGGCGTTTAAGAAGAGGTGGGGCTAAAGCCGAGGTCCTGGCCCATGGGGTGCAGATAGAGTGAGGGGCTGGGCTTGGCTTGGCAAGCAGACAACCTCACCCACAAATACCTCTCCCAACAGAGGAAGAGGCACTATTGGCGCCTGGACTGCAAGTGCATCACGCTCTTCCAGAACAACACAACCAACAGATACTACAAGGTGGGTCTTCTGGCGCCCAGCTCCCTCACATTTCCCTCTCTGCCCACCGCCTGCTCCATTCCTCTCCCAGTTGCTCCAGCCAGAAGCCAGAGAATCATAGCCTCTCCACACCCACTGCTTGCCTCTTTGCTTCCAGCTCATCAGAAAGTGCCGCTCTGCCCATTTGTTTGATTCCAACTGAGGGACCCAGGGTGACTTTACTCACCTCTCTGCACCTCACTTCTCTCACTTGTAAAAGGCTTCAAAAAATAACTCTCCCCTTGGGGCTGTGACCAGAATTCACAGACAATCTACAAGCTTGTCCAGTCCACGGCCCATGGGCTGCATGTGACCCAACACAAATTCATAAACTTTCTTCAAACATTATGAGATTTTATGCAGGGACCTTTTTTGGGCTCATCAGCTATTGTTACTGGTAGTGTATTTTATGAGTAGGTGTGGTCCAAGGTAATTCTTCTAATGTGGCCCAGGGAAATCAAAAGATTGGACTCCCCTGATCTATAGGAAGCAGTTAGCTTGGGCCTGGCATGTATTAAGCTCCCAGTAATTATAAACTTGTTATAATATTACTTTATAATTAATTTATTGATTTTTTTTTTTTTTTTTTTTTTTTTTTTTTGTATTCATCACCACGTCCCATGCCACCATTGCATTCAGCCAGCCTCCCACCTGGATGGTTGTGGCAGTCTCCTTACTAGTCCCTTGATTCTTCCATTGCCCTCACAGTCTTTTCCCACATAGCAGCCAGAGGAGCAGATCAAAACCGGCAGAACCCTCCAGTGGCTCCCACTGCCCTTAAAATAAAACCCAGATGCCTCTTTGTTACCTGCTTTGGCACCTTCCATACACTTCCCATGGCTGATCCCTTCCCATCTTTCCCAACTTTCTCAGACCATACTATCTCAAAATGCCATCCTCTCCATCTACAATGCCATCCCCACCATTACATCTCTGTCTCCTGCAGAAGTTTGTGTGTCTGGTCACTCTTTCCTTCTTTTCGTCCTCTCTCCTTCCTTTCTCTTTAAATACTTTTCAAAGCACACGCTTTTCCCTCTCCATAAATCCTGCACCTTCTCTCCCACCAGGCCCCCTCAGCCTCCTTCATGGTCTCCTGTCTCAGTACCAGCCACCCTCAACCTGCCCCTCCCTTGCTCTAAATCCTTGCAAAGCTCCCCAGGACTTTGGAGATAGAGCCTAGGCTCCTCCCTTTGTAGCCTGGCCCTAGCCTCATTTCCTTCATTTATTCATCAAACATGGCTTACCTACTATGTGCCAGGCACCGTCCATGTGGTGGGGCTATAGCATATCACTTGAACACGAACCTTTCCCACCTTAGGGCCTTTGCACGTTCTGTTTTCACCATTCCTCCACCAGCTGGCCTCTTCTTACCTTTCTGATCTCTGCTTCAATGAAATTTCTTCCAGGAGGGCTTTCCTGACTTCTCCATGCAAACCAGACCCTTCCCCACTGGATTCTGTGTACTTTTCTGAGTAATGGGGGAGCCCCAGGGTCTGCCTGGTGTCCTCACCTGTGTTGCTCTGTGTCCTGCCAGGAAATTCCACTCTCAGAAGTTCTTACTGTGGAGCCTGCCCAGAACTTCAGCCTTGTGCCACCAGGCACCAACCCACACTGCTTTGAGATCGTCACTGCCAATACCACCTACTTTGTGGGCGAGACACCTGGTGGGGCCCCGGGGGGGCCAAGTGGACAGGGAGCTGAGGCTGCCCGGGGTTGGGAAACGGCCATCCGCCAGGCCCTGATGCCCGTCATCCTCCAGGACGCACCCAGCGCCCCAGGCCATGCACCCCACAGTAAGTCCCCCATCGCGGGTCTCTGAGAAAATGTGTCTGGGAGGGTTTGGGTGGGATCCTGGGGAAGGAAAGAGCCAGGGATGGCAAGACATGGGGCTTTGGACTTAGTGGACCTGGGTTCAGGTCTCCTTTAAGCCCTGGACAGGCCTTGTCCTTGTCACTTCCCCTTCCTGAGTTTTGTCCAGGTGGTGATGACTCCTCCAAATTGTGAGTTCAGACTTTTTAATTCATGGCATTGATGGAGTGCCTTCTCTGTGCCCAGCCTCTGCTGGACAGTGCTGGGGACATAGCTATGACCAAGACATCCCAGGATGTCTTGGCTACCCTGTCAAGGCTCACAGTCCAGTGGAGAAGATGGAGCTGTCTTTTAGACATTGATGCTGCAGAGTGAGCAAGGCTGGGACATGGCAACCAGAGAGCTGGCGAAGCTCAGGGGGTACCTGACCCAAACTGGGTATTGAGGAGGGCTTCTTGGAGGAGGCAACATCTAGACTGAGACTTAGAAGCTGAGGAGTGGTAAGATAGAGGAAAGCAAAGGGGAAAATGATGTCAAGCAGAGGCCAAAGATGATGAGAGAGTGCCAGGTTACCAGCCTTTTGGAGCTCATAATCCAATGTAGGTGACAGATACTAATCAGCTCACCTGGTATGATGACAACTGTTATGTAGAACATGTACTAGAGTAATCTGATGTGGCCCCAGGAGTGACATTCAAGCTCAGACTGAAGGACGAAGAGGATTTAACTAAATCCAGGATGAGGGCAGAGGGTGTAGCAAGTGCAAAGGTCCAGAGGCAAGAGAGAACTTGCTATATCTGAGGCCCAGCAAGGAGACCAGTGGTAGATGAGGGACCAGACCCTGCCTGATAGGCCATGTAAGGGGCTTGGGCTTCTTCTCGAGAACACTAGGGAGCCATGCTGGTGCTGAGCAGGGGATGGGCAGGGTCAGGTTTGTGTTTCAGCAAGATCCATCTGCCTTCCCTATGGAGGGTGAATAGGAAAGAGCAGGATGTGTGCAGGGAGATGAGGGAGGAGCTGAGGGGTGAGGTCTGGAGTAAGGAGAGAGATGCTCAAATGGCAGAAAGTTCAGGACTTTGGAAATGTCTGGTTCTGGTTGGGGTGGTAGGGGGCAAGTTCTGGGAAGATGCTGGAGTCCATTTGGAATTTCCCCCTGAGCCTGCTTCCTCCCCTGTAAAATGGGATCACCGCGCCTTCCTCGGTACTGAGATCACGGGGTGAAAGGCTCCGTGAAATCACTTGTGACGTCATTTCTCAAGCCCCCTTCAGCACATCTCATTTACTCCTCTCTCTGGCCCTGTGACGGAGGTCCTTGTATTATTCCCATTCTCCAGAGGAGGAAACTCAGGTTCACAATGGACAAGTCAGTAGCCTGAAGTTGTGCCTTGGATTACCCAGATTCAAACTCAGGCGATCTGGCTCCAGAGGCTGCCTCTGGAGTTATGGACGAACATAATCCTGAGCCTGGGGTCCCCTCTCCTCTGCTTCTCCCCTCTCCCCAGGACAAGCTTCTCTGAGCATCTCCGTGTCTAACAGTCAGATCCAAGAAAATGTGGTGAGACCCCGCCCCCCTTATACCCATGGCCCTAAAGATGTCCTCCCCCTCACACACAGCCTCCTAGCTCTCCCACCTTCCTCAGTCTCCTTGAACCCCTATCTCTATTTGCACCCCTGACCCTCCCTTTCCCCACCCTGCAGGACATTGCCACTGTCTACCAGATCTTCCCAGATGAGGTGCTGGGCTCAGGGCAATTTGGAGTGGTCTATGGCGGTAAGGACACTTCAGAACAAAGCCAAAGGGGGTCCTGGGGGTTTCTGGGCTCCAGATCTTCCCTTCTGATGGGCCACATGTCACCTCCTGTTTTGGTTGATTAGAAAGCTAGATTCTGGGGGAGATGGTCACAGGCTGTCCTTTTCACCTTGGGAACTGCCAATGGTATGAATAGGGATGGTGAGTCTGCCTTCTGATTGGCCACGGAGCTAAAGCTTAGATTCTGATTGGTTGTAAGTCTGGTTTTCCATGTAATAGAGTCCCCTCCTTGGAGCTCTGTCTTTAGGCTCCTTTGTTCCACCTTTACTCCCAGGGCCCCTGCCCCTCACATCTCTCCTGGGGGGGTACCTCAGAGCCATCTTGATGGCCATCCATCCACCTTTGCCCAACGCTGGGTATGTCTCTGTGTTGTGGGGGTGGTTCTCGTGCCAGTACTGGAAGGTCCTATTGCCCTTATCCCCCACCTCCCCTACCCCCTGCCCAGGAAAGCACCGGAAGACAGGACGGGATGTAGCGGTAAAAGTCATCGACAAACTGCGTTTCCCCACCAAGCAGGAGAGCCAGCTCAGGAACGAAGTGGCCATTCTGCAGGTGACCATCGGGGTCTGTGGTTCGGCTCTGCTTCTATCCAGGAAGGGCCTTTCCTTCTCACTTCCTCCTTTCAGGGGCCAACTGACCCAGTCTGGGAGTAGTCAGGGAAGGCTCCCCAAAGAAGGGAATACGATGTTGAGAGTGAAAGGGTAGAGAAGGTATTCTGAGCAGAGTGACCAGCCTGTGCAAAGGTCTGGAGGTGAGAGGGAACATGATGTCTTCTAGGAACTTGTAGGGGTTCAAGGTTACTAGATGGTTTCTGTGGTGGGAAGTGAGGCCAGGGAGGAGGGTGGGGTCACCTTGTGGACTTTCTCCTGAGGGTACTGGGGAGCCATGGAAGGATTTTGAGCAAGGAAGAAACAGAGTCATTGTGTACTTTAGAAAGATCCCTCAGGTTGCCATCAGAGGGTAGGTGGAAAAGGGTGGGGCTGGAGCCCAGAGCCCAAGGAGGAGGTGGGGTGGGGTCCTGGGTGGGAGAGATGGGGTCAGGCCAGGCCAGCGCTGGGGATAAAGGGAGGAGGCACCGATTTAAAAGACAGATGTACAGAGAGTCTTCCCATTTCTTCACACTCCTTCTCCCTTCCTCCGACAACCCTGGGTCCTCATCAGAATTTCATAATGTAAAGATCCTTTTGGATACCCGGTAGTGTGGTGGGGTGATTCTGTCTGGGCCTGTGGGAAGCCTCTTCTCAGGGAACAAGCTGCTCATTCAGGGACTTCCTTCTTGTTTGTCATCCTCCTGCTCCCATGGCTTGCCCCCTGGGACCCTGAGTTCATGGGTGACCTGGGCCCTGCCCACCCCATTGCCCCCTCCCCTACTCCAGAGTCTACGGCACCCGGGGATTGTGAACCTGGAGTGCATGTTCGAGACACCTGAGAAGGTGTTTGTGGTGATGGAGAAGCTACACGGGGACATGCTGGAGATGATCCTCTCCAGCGAGAAGGGCCGGCTGCCTGAGCGCCTCACCAAGTTCCTCATCACCCAGGTGCACCTACCCTCCTTGCCCACGGCTACCCTCCCTGCACTGCTCCCCACTTGCCCTGTGAAAGATGTCCTGGGACCTTGGAGAGGCCTCATGTGCCCAGAGGTCATGCAGACACTGGGTGGGAGGCACAACAGTGGACAAGAGAAAACACTAATAGAGAAATAATAACAATAGAAGAAATAATAGTGATAATAATTTTAAGATAATAATAGAACAGTAATTAGGCTGACCAGATATACCATTTTGAACGGGACAGAAAACAACGGTACTGTTTAATTTCAAACAGTACAGATGGCCAGCCTAGTCTCACTGGGCTGAATTCAAGGTGTCAATAGGCTGACCATACATACCATTTAAAATGGGGCAGTACCATTGTTTTCTGTCCTGTTTAAAATGGTACATCTGGTCACCCTAATAATAATAGAACAGATAATAGAGTAATAACAATAGAAAAATAATAGGATAATAAGTGGAAAAATAATAGATTAGTAAGAGTAATAATAGTTATTCCTGTGATAGACTGCATAACATTTCAGTCAACAGTGGACCCAATGTACGATGATGGCCCTATATGTTATAGTGGAGCTGAAAATTCCTATCGCTTAGTGGAGTTGCAGCTGTCCTAACGTGATAGCGCAATGCCTAACTCACATGTTTGTGGTGACACTGGTGCAAACACACTGACTGCACCACCAATCATACAAAAGTATAACATACAATTATGTGCAGTGTGTAATAGCTGATCATGATAAATGACTATGTTAGCGGTTTATGTATTTCCTATACTATAGTTGTTAGTGTTATTTTAGAGTCTCTTTCTACTTACATACAAAAAAGTGTGCCACCAAGAGTATGCCACATTACACTGGCAGCAGCCTCACACATCCGATGTTTACTGCGTCTCTTGATCACATCATTTTTCTCTCGGGTTTGATTCAATCTCATGTTGTTTTGTACAGTCACAGGCTGCACAGGCTTGTAGCCTAGGAGTGATAGGCCGATTGTACAGCCTAGGTATGGGGTAGGCCAGACCATCTTGCCTTGTATAAGTACACTCTATGATGTTAGCACAATGATGAAATTGCCTGACACATTTCCTAGAACATATTTCTGTTATGAAGCAATGCATGACTGTACTCTTATTTCAGTATGTAGTTAGTGGAACTGCCTCTTTCTGAATTGTACCCCATGATGGACATCACCAAATTCTCCAATTGCTGAGCATGTAGGTTGTTTATGTTTTTCCACTATTATAAATGACTTCCTGTATACATCCATCTGCAAACATCATTGGGCTCTGGTGGGAGAGTTTCAGTAGAACACATTTATTCCTTTTTTTTTTTTTCCTTTATTTCAATAAGACATTCAGGAAGTTGATTCTCGAGTCTGGGGAAATGTGCTTTAAATTTTCTTAAAGACATTGCCCTGTTATTCTCTAAAATCTCTTTTAATCTTTGCTCTCCCAACAGTTTGAGGGTTGTCTTATTTTCTCTTTACTAAGGATGCATGAAACAATTGCCAGTCTTATAGGTGGGGAAATAATGCTTCATGTGGCTTCATTTGGCAGTTTAAAAATTATGGGTGGCCTGTGCTTAATGTAACCTTTTTTCAATTGGATTATGCTTAGTGAATTGTAAGAGCTCTTTGTATACAAGAGACTTTGGATCCTTATCACTATGTTGTTCAATTATTTTATCCCACTATTTGTTTTCCTCTTCATTTCGTTCATAGGTTTTATTTGCCATAGAGAATTTAACTTCTACAATGGTTACCCCTGTCCCCAGTTTTATTAACATTTACAGTGTTGCTTCTGCATGGCTTCTGAGTTTCATGGCCTTCCCAATAAGGTCTTCCCATCTGGCTGTTTTCTGGGACATGGCCCCTGTTGGTTGCAAAGTCCCCTGTGCTGTGCTTCCTTTATGTAGTAGGCCCAGCACCCTCGCTCTCCCAAGCTGTTTCCTTTCGTCAGGCTGGTTTGCTGGGTGGGGATAGAAACCCACTGAGGCAGGCTCATCCAGACTGCAGGCAGGGAAAGGGAACTGCCTGCCTGCATCAACTAAGGCAGTCTCTGTTTCTGGTCATCCATCTCTTCTCGTTTTGTCTGTGCTCTTCTCTCTCTCTCTCTGTCTCTCTCTCTCTCTCTCTGCAGATTTCTGCTATCCACCTCTTGCCTGCACCACCCCAAGTCCTGGGCTAAGCCCATCACTTGTTAATACCTCAACTACCCTTTGAGGTAGGTATTACTATAACCCCAGTCTTACAGCTGAGGAAACTGAGGGGATGGGGCGGGTCCCCTGATCTCACCCAAGGTCACACAGCTAAGTAATGGTCTGTCCAAGATTTGAACCTGAATCTACCTAGCTTCCAATCTTCCCTCTTTACTCATCACATTTACTAGGAGGGTAGAAATTAATCAAGAGGAAATCAGGAGAGGGTGTACGAATACTGTATTTTGCTAGGTGTAATGTGCTCCTGTGTATAATGCACACCCATGTTTTTGGCCCAAACTTTCAGGGAAGAAAATCTTTCTTTTTAATTTTTTAACTCAAATTTTTATGTTTATATTTAGGTACTTGTTTTTTGTATTATAAAGAAATTTTAGCATTTTTTAAAACACAACTCATATGGACTATAAAACTAAAAGCAACAAAGAAACAAAAACTCATGGACACAGTCAATAGTTTAGTGGTGACTTGAGGGTAATGGGAGAGGGGGGTGGGGGAGGAGGGAGGTGGAGTCAAATATGTGGTGATGGAAGGAGAACTGTCTCTGGGTGGTGAACATGGAATGCAACACATAGGTGATTTATTGTAGAACTGTTCACCTGGAACCTATGTAATCTTTACTAACCAGTGTCACCCCAATAAATTTAATAAAAAAGAAATGATTATCATATTCCAGGGTACTATTTTGCATATGGATATCTGGAGTTACACTTTTAACTAATAAGCATAAGTAAAAGAATTAAGAACATTTATATAGATACAAAATTAATACTACCCATGTATCCTATGCATCCTTATTTTTACCCCATACATTTGGGCAAAAAGATGCTCATTATGAAAAGATGCTCACATGAAAAAATACAGTACATCTTGGGAGCTCAGCCTCCTTGTCTATAGAATGAGGAGGTTGGACCTCAGCCATGGCTCTCAAAGTAGCATTTCTGTCCTTGAAAATTATCCAACAAAAACAATGAGGAGGACAGATACTTCAGTTCTAAGATAGATTACAGCTTCCAGTGTATTTGGTATTTTGTTTGGGTTACACAGAATCAAGGAAAATCATGGTTCCCACAGACAAGTGCTTACAAATGGTATCAGTTTTTGCTTTTGTTTTATTTTAAAATCAGCTCACCTTGCCACCATAGGATATTCATGAATTAACAGAAAACAGCAGGAGAGAGGCTTTATTTGAGAGCTTGTTTGGGGGTTCTAGCAGAGGAGCACAGGTACTCTTGCTTGAAGAATCGTCCTCTCCTCTGTCAGGGAAGGCTGTCCTCTTCCACCAAGCATGCAGCTTTGGGAGGGATGCACGTGGAGCAGTGAGGCAGGAAGGGGACACCCGCCTAGCCAGCCAGATCAGCTGAAACAACGCTGGCGATCAATGGGGTGACAGATGTTGCAGCCAGATCACCCTCACATCCAAGGCTTTATTTGAAACACAGAGAGAAATACATTCACCAACAGGCCATCACAAAAATAATAACCAATAACAGTATTAATAATAGCTAACACACAGTGCTTGCTCTGTGCCAAACACTGTCCTAAGCACTTTATATGAATCAACTCATTTAAACCTCACAGCAACCCATAAAGATGGGTGCTGTTATCACCCCCATTTTACAGATGGCAAAACTGAGACCTAGAGGGGTAAGTGACAAGCTAATAAGTATAGAACCATATTTTCTACTATGGCTCTAAATATCCCTGCTTCTTAATGCATGTCATACTGTTATTGATTGTATTGTTTCGTATTAGTTTTCTTAAAGGATGAAAAATAGTTTTTTTATTTTTTTTTATTTTTTAACATTTTAGTCACATATTCAGTTCACACACACGTGTGCATGCACACACATACACACACACACACACACACACAGGCATAGGCATATAAGTTACAGAAACAATGAATAATGAAGAAAAAATTATATATATATATATATATATATATTTTTTTTTTTTTTTTTTTTTTTTTTTTTTTTTTTTTTTTTTTTTTTTTTTTTTTTTTTTTTTTTTTTTTTTTTTTTTTTTTTTTTTTTTTTGGTATATGGGTAGCTCCCTGGCTGGGAATCGAACCCAGCCCACAGAGCTGACAGCGCCAAAGCCTCAAGCCACTCCACCACCAGGGAACTCCAGAAAAATATTTTTTTAAAAATTAAGTCACACAATAGTGTATCTTTGAAAGCCACTGTGTTATTAATATCTCTTTTTTATCAGGAGATTGCACCATGCTGGAGGGTCTCAGGATTGTCCCAAACCCACTGCTCTAACTCAGTCTTTCTAGAACTATGTGTCCAACTCCTATCTCAGGCATAAATGATTCTGGGGTTCTGAGATTCTTCTTTGGTACTCCGATGCCTCCCTTGACCCTTGGGGGCATCTTTAGGGGTGCAGAAAGGGGCATGAATGGGGTTTGGAGGGGTGGCTTCTACAGGCAGAATCTGGGGCGGGCACCTTTCTACCTTTCTGACTGACCCCATCTCCTGGCCTTAGATCCTGGTGGCTCTGAGACACCTTCACTTCAAGAACATTGTCCACTGTGACCTGAAACCAGAAAATGTGTTGCTGGCGTCAGCTGACCCATTTCCTCAGGTTAGTTATGTCCCCTCCTGATTTTGGGAAGTCCAGCCAACATTGGTGGCAGGTGGGGGTGTCTCATATTAGTAAGATAGTTAATCAGACACAGAGAGCCAAGGTCGCAATAGATTAAATGAGGTAGAGGCTTTAGGGTCCAGCTTAAGCATACTGGGGCTATAAAAGTAAGTTCTGTGATGTTGGGGACCATGGCTCCTGCTGTCTTGTTATTCTTTTTTTTTTTTGTTGTTGTTGTTTTGTATGTGGGTAGTTCCCTGGCCGGGAATCGAACCCAGGCTGCAGCGCTGACAGCACAAGTGCCGAAGCCTTAAGCCACTACACCACCAGGGAGCTCCTGTCTTGTTATTCTGGCCTTTCTGTGGTATTGCCTGGTCTTCATGGTCCACGATGGTCACCCACCTTATGTGAGAGGATAATGGGAGTGGAGAGGAGAAAAGAAAAAGGGTAAAGGAAATGGACATACCATACCCCTTTCCTCCTCTAAAACAATACTTGCAAGTTGCACTTACCACTATTCCCATTGGCCAGAACATGATCCAAATGTAATCTATTCTGGGTGACCATGTGGCTCATTCAATTCAGGATTTTTATTACTATTATTTTAAAAATTAGTTTTTATTTTTTTGTTGTTGTTTCTATTGTTTTCTCTCTTTAAAATTTCTAAAATTGAGGTATAATGGACACCCATTATATTAGTTTCAGGTGTACAACATAATAATTCAATATTGTATGTATTGTGCAGTGTTCGCCCCAACAAGTCTTGTTTACATCAGTCACCATACATAGTTACAGAATTTTTTTATTGTTGTGGTAAGAACTTTCAAGACCTACTCCCTTAGGCACTTTCAAATATGCAATATAGTATTATTAACTAAAGTCGCCATGCTGTACATTACTTCCTGTGACATTTATTTTATAATTAGAAGTTTGTACCTTTTGACTCCCTTCATTCAGGATTTTTATTATTAAGGGGAGAAGCAGAGAACAAACACTGAGGGACAACTGGTAATTTCTTCTGTGGGTCTGTTAGGAAAACAGTTTTGATGAGCCTCTAACTGGGCGATGAGAACCTCCTTAAGGTCAGAGCCAGGCTGGACAAGGGTAGTGATTATAATAGCTACAAGGTATTGAGTGCCTACTGTGTTTACGGGCCTTTAGTTACAGTTTCTCATTTAGCCCATTCACATCCCTGTGAAGTTTTTGCTTTATTGTCTATTTGCAGTCATTTAGTTCATTTCATTTCTAAAGCCAGGGAGAGGTTCATTTTAGTCAAATAAAAATTATTATGTGCCTACTATATGCCATGCTACATGATGGAGTGTTAGGATCTGTGGTTAGCAAAAACATACATCCCCATCTGAATGACCAAGGAATGTCCATCTATAGCAGTGATTTTCAGCTGGGGGGAACTTTGCCCCACAGGGGACATTTGACAGTGTTGGAAACATTTTTGGTTAAACAACTGTTGAGGGAGAGGGTTGCTCCTCGCATCTAGGGATGCTGCTAGACATCCTACTGTGCACAGGACAGCCCCATAACACAGATTATCTTGTTCTAAATGTCACTACTGTGAGCATGAGAAAAACCTTGATTTTGAGCAATAGTATCCACTAGAAATATAATCTGAACCGTATCTATTACTTTATTTTATTTATTTATTTATTTATTTATTTATTTGCTTTTTGGTATGTGGGTAGCTCCCTGGCTGGGAATCGAACCCAGGCCACAGTGCTGACAGCACCAGTGCCGAAGACTTAAGCCGCTACACCATCAGGGAGCTCCCCTCTATTACTTTATATATTTATTTTTTTGGTGATTCCCTGGCTGGGAATCGAACCCAGGCCGCAGCATTGAGAGCACTGAAGCCTAGCCACTACATCACCAGGGAACTCATATCTATTACTTTATACTTTCTAGTAGCCACATTAATATACTAAATAGAAACTGGTGAAATAAAGTTTAATAATATAGTTTATCCCACTGTACCCAGATATTATTATTTCAACATGTAAACAACATAAAAGTTATTAATGAAATAAATATTCTTTCTTTTTAAACTAAGTCTTCAAAATCTGGTGTGTATTTTATACACTTACAGCACATCTCACTTCAGATGTCAAACTGTTATCAGAAATACTTGATTTGTATTTAGATTTTATAAAAGTAACAGTTGGAAAAATATACTGGCATACGCACGTTGTTACAAACATATTTAAAAGTTTTCCAATAATTAAATCTAGGATCAGTTTTAAACATAAATTAATTAAAATTAATAAAATTTAAAAACCAGTTCTTCAGGTGTCACATTTCAAGTGCCCAGTAGCCATATATGGCCAGTGGTCACCACATTGGACAGTGCAAAGCATATAGGGGAGATCAAATGTTGATCTCCTAAATAGTCACAAAAGTGTAATTGTACATCTGTGATGAGTTCTGTAACATGGTTCTATGAGCTCAGGTAACCAGAAGATGTATATCCCAGTGGAGTCAGAGAAAATCTCCCTGAAGAAAGAGTAGAAGTTCGTTTTTCAGGAAACAAGTGTTCCAGGCAGTGCAAAAGCCCTGTGGTGGGAATATCTGTACTTTCATTTTTTTCACTTTATTAAAATATAATTTACATATGATACAATTCACCCATTCAAAGTATACAATTCAGTGGTTTTTGGCATAGCCACAGAGTTGTACAATCATCGCCACAATCAATTTTAGAACTTTTTTTTTTTTTTTTTTTTGGTATGTGGGTAGCTCCCTGACTGGGAATCGAACCCAGGCCGCAGCGCTGACAGGGCCAAAGCCTTAAGCCACTACACCACCAGGGAACTCCCAGAACATTTTCAACACCCAAAAAAGAAACCCCAAACCCCTCAACTGTCATTCTACAGTCTCACCAACCTCCCACCCCCAACCACTAATCTACTTTCTGTGGGTTTACCTATTCCGTACATTTCATATAAGTGGAATATACAATAATATAGTACGTGGTCCTTTGTAGCTGTCTTCTTTCACTTATGTAATATTTTCAGGGTTCATTTATGCTGTAGCACGTGTCAGTACTTCATTTCTTTTTATGGCCGAATACTATTTCATTGTAAGAAAAGCGTAGATCTTAGAAAAGGAAAAGATCTATAAGCTCTGTCAAAAAGGAAAAGGATCTTATGAGAGTGGTATCACCTGGCGAGTTGAGATTCAGGGCGGGTGTTGGTGCGTGGCTGTTTTTGAAGGCAACAGAGGCTTGGGGCTCCAAGGGTTTTGTACTTCATCTGGAGAGCAGTAGTGAGCCAGGGAAGGGTTTTGAGCAGGGAAGGGGACAATACATAAACAGGGGTGGCAGCACAGGGGTGATGCTGCCTATGGACTGGTAGGCAGCAGAGCAGGACCTTGAACCCAGGTCTTGCTGGCTCTAAAGCCTGTGCATAACCCTAGACTGCCCACACCAAGGGAAAGGTAGGCACACACCTGTATGGATACCGGGGCCAGCAGTTTACCTGCCCAGTCCCATGTAATCCCCAGGGAAGCCTGACAGGAAGCTGCTGTTATTGGTCCCAATACAGATGACAAAACTAGGACTGTGAGAAGTTAGGTTCCTCTTCTGAGATCAGGGAGGCTCCCTCTGCCAGACACTTTACATGTGTCTTTCAGACCATACAGGCACCCTCTAAGGTAGGGACTGTTAGCATCTCCATTGGGCAAAAGAGGAAATAGGCACTTGGAGGTTAAACTTGTTCTATGTAACATAGGTATAGTGGAAGGTAGCATTTATTGAGCACTTACTGCGTGCCAGGCATTTATTGTCCTGTGAGTTTTGAATGGCTTAACTCATGTAATCCTCATGACAGCCCTTGAGGTAGGAGCCCCCTTCTTATACAGATGAGGAAACTGAGGCACAGAGAGTAGAAGTCACTTGCCCGGGGTCACTGACCTAGTGAGGGGAGAAGCCTGGATTAGAAACAATATTGTCTTTTCCCTGGAATACCGTGATGGGGCAGGGGGACACACCAGGGGCCTCACCACCCTTTCAGACTCTCCACCCCTCACCTCCACAGGTGAAGCTATGTGACTTCGGTTTCGCACGCATCATCGGCGAGAAGTCGTTCCGGCGCTCGGTGGTTGGCACGCCGGCCTACCTGGCGCCCGAGGTTCTCCTCAACCAGGGCTACAACCGCTCGCTGGACATGTGGTCAGTGGGCGTGATCATGTACGTCAGCCTCAGTGGCACATTCCCCTTTAATGAGGATGAGGACATCAACGACCAGATCCAGAATGCAGCCTTCATGTACCCAGCCAGTCCCTGGAGCCACATCTCCGCAGGAGGTGCGGGGAGGCAAGGGGCAGGGCCCGTGGTGGGGGAGGGGCTGAAGGTGGGCGGGGCCACAAGAGGGATGGCCCCTGAAACAGCCGGGTATTATGGGGATGATGCTTAGCCTTGGAGAGGGGCCCCGGGTGGGGAGGGCGGTTCTTTAAGCAATGCGGCACCCTGGACCTGAAACTTTGGGTCAGGGCCCCAGACACAGGCTTGGACTGGGCTCTGTGGGTTGGAAACAAAGTGCCCAGAAACGCTAGGACAGACACTTGGTTGGTGCCTTGGGGGCCAAGCAAGGTTTGGCCTGTCTAGGGCTGCACTAGAAGAGGAACTGAACCTGAGGAGGCCGAAGGGCTTGGGTAGCCAGGAGAGGAGCAGATCCTCCCAAGGCATTGGCTGGGGCCTGGAGTCTTTGGGGTTATGACCCGAAAGGGTTAGTCCTGCAAAAGCGGGAGCCCCAGGAGACAGGGTTGAGGAATAGGGTTTGACTACTTTGCTAGGTGCTGGGGTAGAAGGGATTGGGACTTGGGGGCAGGTCCAGTGACGGAAGGGGCTGGTTTCGGGGAGTGTCTAGAGGAGGGACAGGGCCATGGAAGGTTTCTGAAGTTGTCCAGGAAAAGGACAAGTCAGTCATGAGACCAAAGTCACACCTAGAACCTGGGAGCTGGTTAGGGTGGGGAGCAGTGTGCAGCTGCAAAGGAAAGGGGAGCCAGGACCAAGGTGGACCTTGGAATATCTGCATATAGTGGCTTTGGTGTCATGGCCAGGTAGTGAGTGACACCAGGCCTACCACCTTGGGGACTGGCCTGGGAAAGTTAAGTGGTGGGGTGCTGCAACTTTGGGGTGGAGCCAGGGGTGGCAGTGGGGCCCAGGGCGGGGCTAAGACAAAAAGCCCTGAGTAAGTTAGAACAAGAGACAGGTCCTGGAGCCTGGAGCTCAGGAGGACAAGAGTGAGTATGGGGAGGAACGTTAAGACCGTTTATTGATGAGAGTTTATTTAACAAGGATAGGTTAAGTGCCTACCATATGTCTGGTATGGATTGTCCTAGGTTCTGGTCATACTGAGATGAGTTGGAGAAAAGAGATTGTGTGGGGAGAAGCTGTCCAGTGGTCTGTGACCTGGTGGGAGGGGGAAGGGCCCTAGAGGGGTGTGACCTCATGGAGCAGGTGCGGGGTCGGGGGCTGACATGAGGGTTACTCAGTTCAGGAAAAGAGTTGGTGGTGGGCCTTAGAGAGGTAAGCAGTAAGGGGTGAGAGTGTGGATTGACTTGAGTCCTCGAGTACTACTGGGGATCCTCAGGGTTGTCTTTCCAGACCTCAGAAGTCACTCAATAAAAGCTCTTCAGGTGTGCGTGAGTGAATTTGAATGCGGGTGGATGTGCATGAGGGAGCCTGTGGGTGTTGAGCAGAGCAGAGGGCCTGTGTAGACAAGGCCTACACTCAGAGGGGTTTACACAGTGAGGCCCTTGTCCCTCACTGCTCTGATCAAGGAGAGAGCCTCAGACAAGTGCTGGCTTGTCTTGAATGACTGACACTCAGTAATTCTCCTTTTCATGAAGAACGGGCTTCATCTCTGGGCCTCCTGCAGGAAACCAGTGACTAACTACCATCTACTAACACTGTTTATTTTCACTTTTTTATTGTGGACATGGCAATGCTCTTTGGATTTCCATCAACAAGGGTTATATAAAGTTCCCATTTTATAGAAATTCATTTTCATCTTAGTGAATTGAAAAAAGTGAATTAATTTAAAACAAAATTTTATCGAGTTTTACTTAAGTTAAATACTCACATGGTTCAAATTTTAAGGATCTAGAGTGAAAATTCTCTCTCACTTCTTTGCCATTCTTTCCGAAGGCAATGGCTATTATGAGTCTCTTTTATATTTATATGCAAGCAAAGATGTCGACATATATTCTCTTATTTTTCCTTTTTACACAGATGGCAGCATACTACACATGTGTTTTCCAACTTGCATTGTCCACTTCAGATTAATTATATCTTGGACAAATGCGTTGGCTGACAAAACTTATGAAGGTGACACAGGAACAGGGAAACTGAGGTAGATACTGAAGAGATGTACGAGTGAGTGTGGGTGCCGTGTGTGGGGCGAAGCAAATTTGAAAATGAATGAGGAAATAGGTGGATGAGTGATTGGTGCAGGTGAGATTTCCAAGCCACCTGGGTCTGTGCAGAAGGCCTGGAGGCAGGCAGGTAGGCTAGGGTGGCCTGTTGGAGGAGGGGCGGCAGCGGTTAAACTGTCTCTGTCCTTCCCCCTCAGCCATCGACCTCATTAACAACCTGCTGCAGGTGAAGATGCGCAAGCGCTACAGCGTGGACAAGTCTCTTAGCCACCCCTGGTTACAGGTGATGCGGGGGGAGGGGCTGGAACTAGCTCTCTCATTGGCCACACAAGTAGCGAAGGGTGCAGGTACCTTTTCTGTGGCTGTGGAATGCGGCCGCGTCTCCCATTGGCTGGGCTGTAGAAGGGGTGGGGTCACATCCTCTATTGGCTGGGCAGGTTGTGAAGGGTGTGGCTTCACCTTCTTTGGTACCTGGACTCTGACTGGCAGTGCCGGTGGTGTGGGGTCGCTATTGGCTGCCCTCTGTGCCCGTCGCCCCCAGCTAACAGGTGTTTTCCCGTGCCCAGGAGTACCAGACGTGGCTGGACCTTCGAGAGCTGGAGGGGAAGATGGGCGAGCGGTACATCACGCACGAGAGTGATGATGCACGCTGGGAGCAGTTCGTGGCTGAGCACCCGCTGCCCGGGTCGGGGCTGCCCACCGACGGAGAGCTGGGTGGAGCCCTCCCACCGCAGGATCATGAGATGCAGGGGCTGGCCGAGCGCATCAGCGTCCTCTGAGGCTCCACGGCTTCGCCCTGGCTGCCCTGTGATGCTTTCCTCTCGCTTGCGGGAACCCCCGCCCCCCCATTCCCAGCGATGGACTGGTCTAGGGGGAGTGGCTTCCAGCCCAAACTGGATGGGCCACACCCCCGAAGAGGAGAGTGGTGGAGATGGGGGGCGGGGTGCGGATTTATTTCCAAAGTTAATTCCTCAACAATTAAAACAGACTGATTTCTGGCCCGTTGGCCAGGTCTCTGGCCACACCACACTCTTGTATTGGTAGTCTGATGTTCACTTAGAAGAAGGACCGCCTGCCTAAAACGGAGATGGGATGGAGGGAGGGGAGGGTGGGAGATGTGAGGAAGAGGGGACCAAAGTGGGAAAGGTTTGGGAAGGAGGAGTAACTGGGATGAAAGGAGCTAGAGGGGTGGAGCATTTAGAGAAAGGCAAGTTATCTCATGGCTTGTTTGATGCATTTTTTACTTGGTGTTGTTAACTACTAATCACAGCTATGACAATGCAATTAGCACAAGTCTGGTCCATAGTAGAAACCTGATATACAATATTCAGTATTTTAAATTGAGGTGAGGACTTCTCTACACACTAGGAGTGCTCATTCACTGGTTCATCTATTTGTCACATGGTGCTGGGTGATGCTGGGAACACGGTAGTGACTGAGACAGCCCAGGCCCCATCCTCGGGGGGGGGGGGGGCGGTTCACCATCCAACAGGAGACAGACCTGTCCTTGGACAGTGATGACTCAGAGTGGGCAGGGTTGGGATGGGGAACCCAGGAGGGTGGGGCAGCCTAGAGCTAGCTTGTGTCAGGGAGGATGGGTCTTCTGAGCTGCCTTTTTTTGTTTTTTTTTTTTTCCTGCACTGCCTCCTTAAGCTTCTCCTACTTCCTGAGACTGTAGACAGAGGGAACATCTCTCTATCTTTGACCCCTGCCCTGCAGTTCCTCAGTTCTTCAATGTCAGCCAGATTCCTGGCCCCACACTTGAAGGCAAGCAATGGGAGCACACACCTGAACAAGTTCTCTTTATACCTTTATCACACTTAAACCTACAAGTCTTAGTTAAAGACTTTCCTGAGCCCTGTAAAAACAGTGCTTAGTAGCCCATTTAGGCTAGTACCTGGAGCATATATTCTTCATGTCTTCCCAATTTATATCAACTAGCTCATCTGCTGGTTGATTCTGGAGCTGCAGCTCTTTGATTTGCAAAACCTAATTGAGCCCCCGTCAATGAGGATCCCCAAAATGAACCAGAACGTTTCTGCCTGTGGTATAATCTGAGCTATTAATAATATTATTGGGGACTGTGTCTTGGACTCCATCCTGAATGCTTCTTCCTCTAAAACTGATTTAAGATCCAGGAATGTAGACAACCAAGGGACAACAAATCCACCTTCAATGATAGACCCAGGCCACGAAATGCATGGAAAGACTGCTCACACCTGATCCTTGGCAATCACACTGCTTCTGTGTTGGCCCTAGTTTCGTTAACTTCCTGAGGCCAGAAATGAAAAACATGATAAAAAACCTAATGTTAACTGGTGACATGCCTCGATAACAGAATTCCGTGAGAGCCCAGCATCATGGCGATGCCATGAAGATAAACCACACTCAATGCAATTTAAGGTCCTGCAACTTAATGAGAGACAATAAGTTTATCGTGTCAGAGCCATTGGATGCCACAAAGTCTCATCTTGATAGGGACACTTGTAGGTATTGTAAAGAAAAGGACATCGGACTTGAGACTGTCCAGCATTAATATACAAAAAGGAATTCGAGGGAGCTCCCTGGTGGTGTAGTGGCTTAAGGCTTCGGCACTGGCGCTGTCAGCGCTGTGGCCTGGGTTCGATTCCCAGTCAGGGAGCTACCCACATACTACAAAAAACAAACAAACAAAAAGGAATTTGAGCTTAAGATTCAGTCTCCCCAGTGACTCCCTTTTAGCAGACTTCTTCCTCTGTGTCCATAAATACCCTTCAACCCACAGAGGGAAATGACAATCTTCATTAACTGGTATGCTACAACAGTTTTAGTGGATACAGGGACCACCCCTACCCCCATTAGTATCTCACAGTCCCCCATTACCCTCCCTTGGTACACAGTGGTGGTTGTGATGAGATGCCTCACTCTGCCATGTGGTTTACCCCTGTGTAAGCCACTCTCTGTCTTTTTAGGCCCCTAACTACTCAGAACAATTTCTTTCTTAAACTACACCACTAAATCTTTTCAGAGAGGATATTCTATCTGGAATGTTAACATTTCATGTTTACGAGAGAGCCTAACTTACAATCCCTGACTGCTTCTATGTATCTTGGTCCACTAACCTTCCTCACCACCACCCTAGACTGTTTTAAATGGGACAGAAAACAATGGTACTGTCCCATTTCAAATGGTGCATAGGTTCAGCCTACTGACTGACATGTGAATTTAGCCCAGTGAGACTAGGCTGACTGCCCCGCCAAAAAGATATCCCCATCAGCCTCTCCCCCAAGGCCTACAAAGTCAGCTATGCTGACCTGCATTCCTGATTGTCTCTGGGCCTCCAACGCAACAGACACGGGGTGCATCTTGGGGGCTTTCCCTCTTAACGTGAAAATAGATCCTTTCATGCCCCTCCTGAAACTGCCTTAACATGCTCTGACACCAGAGGCTGTTTGGGGCTGCCAACCCCATCATTCAAGGCCTTTTAATACCTGCCTCCAGCCCCTGCAACACTCCCATCGTGGGTGGTCCAAGATCTCTGGGCCATAAATGAAATAGTTAAACCTAGGTTCCCCTGAGTTCACAATCCAACACCATCTGGGCCTCTATACCCTCCCACCCCCACCCACTTTACTGTATTAATGTCTCCTCTGCTTTTTTTTCTCTTTTTTTCCTTTTTTCTTTTTGGTACATGGGCAGCTCCCTGGTCGGGAATCGAACCCAGGCCGAGCGCTGACAGCGCCAGTGCCAAAGCCTTAAGCCACTACACCATCAGGGAACTCCCTACTCAAAGATCTCTTTTTGCTTTCACCTGGGAAAGTCAACAACACACACTGACATTTGTGCCTCCAGGTTTCACTGAAGCCCCTGCTTACTTTTGTCAGACCCTGAATGGTACTTAGAAGGGTTTGGTTTTCCCTTGCATTTCTTCTCGAATCCAGTATGTGAAGAGTCTTGTCCGCTCAGTTCAACAGCTCACTCACTGACTTTAAGTATCTACCTCCAAGCCCTTGTTGATAGGGACACTAGGTATCTAGGAACAAATTACATCTATGTCAGTCACAAATACACAGTTTAGGACATGACCTTGCACCTGAAGGTAATACCTTATCCACAGAACACATTTATCCCATCATTAATTTCGTCTTCACCCAGAACTAAAATACAACTCCAATGGTTTCTGGGCCTGTTATGGGTTGAATTGTTCCCCCATCCCCAACCTCCCCCCAAAAATACATCAAAGGCATCCCCCAGTGCCTCAGAATGTGACCTGATTCGGAAATAAGACTGTTGTGGATGGATTGAGCATTGTCCCGCACGCCCCACTCAAAGGCCCCCTCCACGTCTCTGACTCAGAGTGTGTGTGCTTCTACACCTTCCCTAAGGGCCCTTTCCTGGGACTCGTCTCTGTCATCATTGAAACCTTTATGCAGTAAATGACACCATATCAACTCTAATGGCAAGAGCCACCTCCACCTGAACTCGTCGGGTTTTCCAGGTGTCAGAGCATTACCAAGCCAACCAATGCTGCTGACGGTTCTTGCTCCCGGTGGCATTGCTCTTCTTGTGACCATCTCATGATCCCAGGCCTGCTCCTGCAGCTCCTCCTTGGTTTTCCACCTCTCATCAACATGTTTTCTGACCATTCAAATAAGTAAGATGATTACCTCTCTTCTAAGTCTTGGACTGTCCCCAGTGACTCATACTTCATGTGGGGAGATTTCACTGACCGGTACCTACCAGCTGGCTGGCCCCTATGGTCGTGCCAATCCCGTAATCCCTTATCAGCGTTTCTCTTCTTATTCTATCAATACTCAAACTTCACTCTTTTCCCTCTTAAACCCCTGACTCCTCACAAACATAGATCTGCTAAATCCTGTGGAGACTAACAATCACCATGCTCACACAAGATCCAGGATGACTGTGGTCTCCTTTCTCATTAGGACCCAAAACACCTTGGAACAAAAAGGCAGATGTGGGAGATCCCTGGTGGTGCAGTGGCTTAAGGCTTCGGTGCTATCAACGCTGTGGCCTGGGTTCGATTCCCAGCCAGGGAGCTACCCACATACAAAAACAAAAACAAAAAAAAGGCAGAGGCTTGGAAGTTAACTCTAAGGATTCAATATAGCCTCCGATCATGTTTGGGCTATAAGTCCCTCATGGGAGGGACTTGTGGGCTGTGGCTGAAAGGGACTGCTGCACATTCAGAAATGCTTCAGGAATCACCATCATCAATAAGGACATTGAGAGGCCAACAAGGAAATCTGCAGAACTGCTACCACAGTTCATCTTTTCCTCCTTCTTGGAACCCTCTCAACTGGCTGCCCTCTGGCCTCAAATCTTGGTTTTACTCCTTTATTCAGACTTTTTTTTTTTATATTAGGGGAGAGCGCGAATGCAGTCCCCCACTACCACAAATGATGCAGTCGAGTTTCCCACATTTGGGGAAATCGCAGGGGTCAGCACATCTGGAGTGCAATGGCTAAGCCTCGCTCTGGGAAAACCACCTCGTGATCATGGTATCTCCCCTGCCAGGTAAGTATCAGATATTTTTACTTATCTCCCTAAGAATACCCATCTTCAAATGCCTGGCGACCAGAACTCCAAATCAGCTCCAGATCCAACATTTTACACAGCAAATGGTTCATTTGGTCTTGTACAAACAGCAGGGATGAAAAAACAATCCTGGCATCACCCTAGATACTAACTACTAAGAAAATCTTGTTCCAGAGTAAGCTCTCAAGATCCCCATTTCGTTAATCCTGGTCATCTCTCCATTGTTGGAAAATTAAGGCTGTTTAAGGACAGGCTAGGTCTGTCTTAAACAAAAGGGGGATTGAGTAAAGGTTGTCTCTACTAAAGTCCAGATTCATTTTTCTCCTTTGAACTCACTAGATTATTTTACTTATCACTTTCTGTGCACTTTATGCATGGGAAGCAGTGTTCCAAGCCCTTGACAAATATCTCGCTTAATCCGCATAACAATTCTATGAGGTGGATAGTATTATGACTCCCATTATACAGGCGAGGAAACTGAGGAACAGAGAGGTTAAGCAAGTTTCCCAAGGTCACACAGCTGGAAAGAGGCAGAGTTGGGGGCTCACTCCTAGCTGTCTTTGCTCACAGTCACTACTATTGCCTCTCTAGCTCACGACCAGAAGGTCGCCTGGTGCACGAGGGATCGTAAAAGAGGGAAGTTCTCTCAGGATATTCTGGGCCTGGCTTTTAGGGAGTCGGGTCTGTCTGAGATATGGGTATGAATGTTGGAGCTAGATCTCTTTTAAGGTTTGTGGGGACGCACACTCGACGTAGTGACACAGGCTGGCCGCCTGAGGGGGCGCCAGCCCCGCTTGCGGAGCCCCGGAGGGGAGGAGGGAACCTTGGAAACGCATGTCAGACTCAGACTCTGAGGATCACAGAACGTTGAGAACACACAGCATCTTACAAGGGAGAACAAAGCCTCTTAGAACGTAAAACAAAGGTCCCTGGAATCATAGAATGGTGAGCTCAGAGCCTCACAGCAACTGGGAGGAAAAAGACACTTAGAGTCTGTTCTGGTCAAATCATAGAATCTTCCACTCAGGGTCTTATAATTCTAGAACTTGGGATATAACCCATCTTAGACTTAGAAGCAAGCCTGGTCACATAATTTGCGAGGCTCAGTGTGAAATGAAAACACGGGCTCCTTGTTCAAAAAATAAGAATTTCAAGACAATATCAGCAGAACATTAAAAACCAAGCCCCTGGACCTTCTAAGCCGGTAGCACGCCGGTGAAGCTGGCCCCGCTTAGAAGCATAATTTTATGAGAGGTTGTTGATCTTAGCTGGTCTGACCCTCTTAGTTTTACAGCTGAATGTCTTGGAAGGCTTCGTGGAAGAAGAGGCAAATTCAGGGCTTGACTCTCCAATGTTTTCCTCCGCGTGCACAACTTCAGAAGCCGAGGGTTGCGCGGGGTTGGGAGAAGAGCATCTGCTAAATTATCACTTGGACCCATTCCCTATTTATAGATCACCCCTTCCCCTCCTGCAGGACAGTCCAATCGTAGCCAGAGGAACCAGCTGCGGAACCCGGGAGGCACGGACCAATGACATTTGAGCACGGGCAGACTTGTTTCATTGTGACGCGTAGGGGGCGT
>PVJL010008728.1:0-33414 GCA_004026885.1 Lyroderma lyra
CTCCCTCCCTCTCCCTCTCTCCCTCCCTCCCTCTCCCTCTCTCTCCCTCTCTCTGAGACAGGGAATGCTGTGCCAGATGGGGAGAGATCTTTATTTAAATAGATGCTGACAAATTAACAGAAGAATATGAGGGACCCATTTCTTCGCATCCCTGCCAATTCTTAATATTATCAAATTTTATCATTTGGGCCCATTCAGTGGAGGTTAAATAGCTGGTCTGCTTTTACTTTGGCTTTCTTTGTTTTGGGTTTTGCATTCGCCTAGTAAAAATGGGCATCTTTTTAATTTTAGTATTTGCATATAAAATGTGCTTGTTTTAAACCTCATGGACACACTCAATAGTTTAGTGGTGGCCTGAGGGTAAGGAGGTGGGGGTGGGGGAAGAGGGAGGGGACTCAAACGTGGGGATGGCAGGAGAACTGTCTCTGGGTGGTGGGCACACGAGGCGACACATGGACGATGCCCTGTAGAACTGCACGCCTAGAACCTGTGTAATTTGTACTAAGCAATGTCCCCCCAATAAACTTAACAATAAACAATAAATAATGAAAAAAGTTTGTTTATATAAAACAATAAACATAAATACATACAAAATTAAAATATATAAAATATATTTATTATTCTTATTTTCATTACACATTCCAATTCCGTCGTGAACTTTTCCATTAGGGTGTCCGTCTGCTCCTCACGGGCCGCTGGCAGTTTGTCACGTAGCCTGGCCCCTCTTTCTCAGGCTGGAGTCATCTCGGGGACCCAGCCGTGCGGACCCCTGTCTTGCCCGCTGCGCGGCTGGACACTTTCCGGCCAGCCCTGGTGCGCTGTGACTATTATCCCCGGGGGAACGTGGTTTCATACCCATTTTATAGTGCGTGCTCTGGGCTCTCGTTCTGGGCCTGTCCCCCGAGGACACGAGAACGCTCCTCCGTGTGGTTGTCTGCGTCCAGGGCGCCCGCCGCTCTCGCCCTTCCTCTCAGAACACCCCGGCCCCGTCCCGACCCGGCCCCCCGAGGGGGCGCTTCCCCGTGCCTGCTCCCCAGCTGGCACCGCCGTCCTGGCCTCAGGCCCCCTCCCCAGGCCGCCATCGGTCCCGCCCACCCTCCCCGCCACCTGGCGCCCCCCGGCCCCGGCCCGGCCCGCAGGGCCCCTGGGAAGCGTCCTCAGAGACCAGTCCCAGCCCTGCCCGTCCCTCCCACGGAGCCTGAAGCCCAGAGGCCGCGCCGGGGCCTCTCGGGGAGGAGGGTCCTGCGATTCCCGGTGGCCGCTGGGAAGTGCTTCCGGGGCGTTGCCCGGCAGTCGTTAGCAGGAGGGGGTGGCAGAGAGGGGACCAGAAAGCTCTTGGCGGTCCCGTCCCCGCCTGGACACTGCGGGCTGCCCGCGCCCTACTCAGCCACCTCCACACGGAAGCACCGACCCGCACCCGCCCGCGCTCCCGCCCCGCCCCGAGCTCTGCGAGTCCCATCAGGACTCCCCACGCGCCCCCGCCGGACCAGCTGCCCGCCATGTGCTGCGCCATCAGGAGAGACCCTCCCGCCGTCAAAGCCCTGCCCGCGTGTCAGAAAGCAGCCTGAACTCTAAGACCCTCGTGTCTCAAACCAAAAGGAGGTCAAGTTGCTCCCTTACGGGCGTGGACCTGGAGGTGGCAGCCCAGGGCTTCCGCGTCGCCGCGAGCACCGGACTCCTCCCTCCGTGCCATCCGTCTGCCTTCGTCATCGCGCTGGTTGGCAGGATGCTGCTGCACCTCCAGATGAGTCACAATTCCAGGCAAGAAGTTGGGGGGACGATAAGCAGGGCAAGAGGAAGGCCAAGCGAGCCCAGCCCCTCTGGCCCCGGAAAGCCAGAACCCTGGCCGACCTCGGGCAACAGGAGCGCGTGGCCCCTGCAGGGCAGTCGTGTTCCCCCGTTCAGGCTGCAGCTGTCACTCACCCGCCCAGGATCAAGGACTCCCCGACAGCGATGTGAACAGCCGGGGCTGCCAGAGCAGCAAATAGGAGGCAGGAGACACGGCTGGAATGAACAGCCAGTGCGCGCAACCAGGGGCGGCCTGCGGGACGGAGGGCCTCCGTGAAGGGCTTACAGTCACCAGGGTGGTGACCAGTGGTCCCATCGCATCGCCCATGAGGCAGGTGGAGGCCTGACGCAGGAAGCGCCCAGGTGGCTGGGAGGGGTTTCCGGACTGAAGGGGATGCCGGGACTGTCGGGGCCCTGCAGTTCCGTGCGTGCTCTACCCAATGTGGAGCAGACCCCTGCAAAGCCACCGCGATGTGACGGGCAGCGTACACAGCACGGCCAGGGGACTGGAAAACCGGACCAGGGTGTCGGCCCAACTAAGTGGGTCACGCGCAAAGTGAGGCACCAGCCTCGGGGGGGGACCTAGGAGGCGGCTGCTTGTACCGCCCAGGCACATGCCAGCGTTGGAGAGGAAAGCTGAGGCTTGGTAGACGTTGGTGACCCCGAATCGCCTCCAGGTGTACCCCAGGAGTGCAGAGAACAAGGTTTAGCGCAGGAAGACACATCTAGCTCCCAAGCACTGGTAGGATGAGGCTCCCATCGTCCACCTGCCCTGCCCTTGCTGGAAACGACCGGCCTCTGTGACAGCTGGCCCTCAGGGAGGCGACAGTGGCTGGACGGACAGGCCCGGGAGGTGGGGGCCGACAGGTCCCAGGGGAGGTCGAGTCACGGCCACGGCCTTCGTGGGCCTCCCCTGTATCCGTCGGGCACGGGAGCAGACGACGCCCTGCTCCCGCGCCTGCCCCGGTGCTGCCCCCGCGTGGTTCTGGAGGAAAGAACAACCCTCCCGCCTCTTGTCCCCGCGACGCCCGTCCCGTTCCCTTGACTTGGGTTCTGACTCTTCCTGTTGCGCCGCCGTGCAACCAGGAGGGCGCGTTTGTTTGGTACCGGAGGCCCCTCTGTTAGGACGTGGCTGCCCCGGCGTCACGCAGCTCAGCGCTGCCCCCTGCCTCGACGCCGGCCAACTGCCCCGTCTACGAGAGAGAGCGCCGCATGAACGGGGACGACGGTCCCTCCCTGCAGCACGGGGACCCGCACACGGCCTCGCTCACCTCGGAGCTTCCTCCCAGACAGTGAGAAGGTGGAGTTTCCTCGTGTGGGAAATCCCCGGAAATCACTGGAATGTGGTGTCTTGCTTGGTGAAGGGGGCAAGCTGCCACGACGTCAGCAGCTCTGCCAGAAGTGGGGTGGTCCTCCCCGTCCCCACGCTTTGCTGACCCACCGCGCAGTTTACCAACAAGCCGACCACGACGTCTAGCATCTCCCCTGGCACCCGCTGCCTCCTTGGACCCAGCACTGTCCTGAGCCGTGTGGTCAGCCTTCCTCCTGCTTTCCCAAAAACCTGTGTCGCCCACGGACCCCTTTCCGGACAGGATGTTGTTTCATTGTGCTTGCTTTTCATCGCTGAGAAAATACACCCCTGGTTCAGGTGGTCTCCTGGGGTGGGATGTTTCGCCAAGCGGCAGTGATTGAATTTCAGGGCTGTGGTTTCCTGTCTCCCTGGGCGGGAGGCAATGCGAATCCCAGACCCCCTTCCCCCCGCTTTGCGGCCCAGGCAGCATTGCGTCCTGCGGGACGGACCTGGAGAGCGGCCCCCCTTCACCACACGCAGCGTCGGGGTGCTTGCCCCTCCAGGTGGGTGACGGCCGCAGGATTGCTAAGTGAGACGGGGACAATTTCTATGGGTCACAAACGAGGCGAGGGCTCCGGTGGCTTGAACAGCTCTGCAGAAAAAATCAAAGGAACGAAGTGGCCGTGGTGTTTCTCAAGAACGCACTTAGCGTTTCCACGGCATCGTCCCAGCCTACGTTATTAAGAGAAGGGTGACCCCACGCGTGTCCCCAGAACAGGCAGATCTCACGCTCAGGCGTGTTCACGCTGGCGCTGAATGCATGTGACAGCAGACTCAAGGCGCTTTCCACAGCGTCTCCATAAACAAACGTCAGCAGGACCACGTGTGCGGACCGTGGCCGGGGGCGGGGGCTACGGGACCTGGCTGGCCTGGGTCTTCGGGCTGCTCCCTGAGGGGGTGTTCTCTGGCCTCACCCTGCTCCGCCTGAGAGGAGGAGCCGGGGCCAAACAGTCTTCACCAATGTCCCTCTCAAGGACGTAGAAATGCCACGGGCCAACTCCAGGGCCAGGGAGGGGTCTGGGCTGCGTTCTGGGCGGCTAGAGACGCCCCCGGGGTCATTTCGTTAACCTGCTTCGCTGCGTGCAGGTTTGGGTGGGAGGGAGGCCAGGACTCACTGGTGACGGAGCTCCAGTCTTCATTTCTTCCCAACAGAACCGCAAGACCCACTGTCTGGGCCCAGCTGGGCCATGAGCACTTCCCGTAACAGCGGGGCTGCCGCCGCGCGAGCCGGAGCTGACGCTGCAGATTCCGGAGGCAGAAGGTGGGAGAGCTCTGTGCGCCCGCCGGGAGGGAGCGCGGCCTCCTGTCCCAGCGGGGGCAAGGCACCTGCTCCTCCTCGTCCCGGGCGCACCTCCGGGCCTTCACTGCCTCGTGTGACCTGGGATAAACCCCTGTGCCCCTGCAGGGAGGGGGTTGGACCTGAGCACCTCTAAGGTCTACCAGCCCCCAAGTCCCAAAAGCAGATGACCCATCTGTAATAAAAGAAACGCAGGCAGGTGCCCGTGTGGGGAGAGTTCCGTCTAGAAAAGAAATCGGGGCCCAGCTGCTGCCCCCTCCGTGTGAGCTTCGGTTCTGGGCCGGACACAGGAGCTGTGCCTTTACGCGTCCTGCCAAGGTTAGGGTGTCGGTGATATTGTCCCCATTAACAGGTGGGGACACCGCCTCTCAAAGGCAGTGGGTAGCTTCCTTAATAATTCGCCTACTAGTCACGTAAATAGTGACGGTCGGCCCTGCGATTTGAGCCGAGGCCTGCGCCAAAGTCCGTGCTGTTTGAACAAGGAGCCTGGACAGTTGTGCTCGGCGGGAAACCAAGTGCGGAAACTGCTTGTGCCTTTTGGTGGCGGGTCCTGCAGACTTGCCTGAGCGCAGGGCCCGCTCTGGACAGCTGTGCCCCGCGGGCAGGCCAGCTTCTGTCCCCTCGTCCCCGTCCCCACTGTAAGAGAATGGAATGGGGGTGGGGGGTGCGGGGGGAGGTGAGGAATGGAAGGAGCTGCCCTCGCGGGGAGGGAGCTTGCCTCGTTTCGTGCTCTGGGAATCACGACGGAAGCCGGCTTGGGTCATCCCCGAGGCCATAACGCTTTGGCAGCGCATGTCCAATGAGCGGCTGATGCGAATTCTACCACCTTCTCTGAAGTAAACCCCAGGCAGTCAGGCCGCTTCTCGTCCTACCTGAAAATACACATCGATCTCACGGAAATGTGCTTTACCATTTTTAAAGGACTCGTCTTGAGGAAAAATCAGACATTTTAATATGCAAGCGCGGCTGTTTTCTCGTCGACTCCATGCAAACACTCTGCAGCACGCCTGCATGCCCCAGCCTGTCCCCAAACACTGGGAAGGCCCCAACGCAAAGCTCCGGATTCTGTAAAGTTAGACTCCCGCCCTCCAAGTGGGGAGGAAGCACAGGTTGGAAGGACATGTGGCTACTTGAACTTGTTTTGGGGGACGAATGTATCAATCTTTCAGGACAACTCAAATTCCGGGGAACAGTGACAACCAAGTTGTGACAGTAAGAGAGGGAGGAAAAGAACGCGATGGCTGCCTTCACCTGCTCCCCCCGCTCTGTCCCTCCCCACCTGGCCCAGAAAAGGCAAACACGGGAAGAGGCAGACGCGCAGGAAGCAGTGGGCCAGACGTCTTCAGGGCACACGGCTAAGCCACTGGCTTCCAGGGGGTGCTAGACCCAACCCGCAGGGTTCCAGCGGGCATTCTGAAACAAAGCATGGCTGATTTTCTGAAGGCAGAAGTGTCTCGGCAAGGTGACAGGGGAGCCAGGTGGCTCTGTGCACGGACATGAGGGGAGCTGGGAAAGACCGGCTGAAGCCGCCCGGTCTCCCTGGACTCCTGCCAAGGCTGTGACCTCAAGAATCGGGGAAGGCCCCCCCTGCTGGGACCCTGGAGCCACCAGGCGACAGACAGAGGCCCAAGTCCTTGGCAGCCGCACACCTGTGTCTGCAGGTGGAGAGACAGAACTTGCTGGACTCCCTGATTTGAATCTCCCCCACCTGCCTCTCCGAGCCCCATCTGCCACATCTGTGCACGCCTGCGTCCTCCCGCCAGTCGGTTCAGCTTTTCCCTTCATTGGTGTGACAGAGTGACAAGGCCACCGGCCGTGGACACAGTAAGTGGAAATCCTGACTCAACCCCAGGGCGCCCCCCAGCGGTAGTCTCCTTTGCTCCTCGCACGCTGCCATCAAGGGCGATCTCCGAGTTCAGGTATTTCACAGGAGACCAGGGCCACTTACGGGCGACTCAGGGAAAGATTAGAATATTAGAGAGAGAAAAATCAAGGGTTTAAATCTAAGCTCTGCTACCAGTATTCCAAAATCCTTTTTTACCGAATCAGTGGAATAGTTTAAGAATCAAATTATCCATTACTTCATTTTCTTTGCTGTGAGAAATAATGGAACGCTTAAAAGAGAAAGTAAAATTTTAATAGGCCTCAGCTGGTAGAATTTTAGGGGTTTTTTCCTGATTATAAAAATAATGCATATAGAAAACAATACAGTAAAGGAAACGCAGACGTTGTTTAAATTGAAGTAAAAGTTTTAATCCCGCACCGGGGGCCCCTCAGCACGCGGCTCCCACCTCTCCATCCAAGATGGTCGTGCTGCTTCCAGTCATAACATCCACATTCCAAGGAGACAAAGGCAGGAAAGGGGCGTGCCTCCTGCCCTGAGGAGCATTTCTCAGAAGTCCTGTCCACACCTCCCTTGCACCCCATTGGGGCGACCGCTCCCACGGCCATGGCGCGCTATGGCGTGCGGGACACTGGGGCACGCAGTCGATTCCGGGTGGCCATGTGCCCAGCTGAAAGTCCTGTTTATTTCTTGCAGAATGATGGGAGAGCCAACATCGGAAACCGCCAGCAGCCTCTGGTACATGGACTAAATTCCAGGGTGGCTCAGCAAAGGGAAGGCTGTGGAGACACACAGGGGAGATGAGATTGTCCCCCGTAAGAAAGCCATGGTGTAGGGACACCCAGGAAGACATGGGCCTGGCCAGCCTAGCCCGTGAGGATCAGACCCGTGGACTCCTGGGGGGAGAGATGAGGGTCGTTTCGTGTCCCTTGTTGACAATGTCATCCTATGTACGCTGACTTTGTTGGTGATTTCAGTAGAGAGGAGGCTGCCTTCCGCCTCAGGTCCCGCCCACATGGTAAAGTGGTTTCAAGCGCAAGTCCCTGTCCCTGCCAGCGAGGACAGCCCTCGGAGCACCAAAGAGGCGGAGCCCTGCCCGGCTCAGGCAATGCTGTCCCTCAGGTCCTCTTCCTGCCCCCTCTCCTACTGCACCCCGCTTCTCCCCAGCACCGCTCACGGCCCCTTCGCCGCCTCTCCTCGGGCCCTAAAGGGGAACTCATCTCAGCGTTCACCCCATGCCTGTCAGCTTCGCCTTTCACACCCCGGAGACTGCGTCCACGCCGGTGGCCTTGTGTATGACTCCGTGGGGAAAATACCTTCATTTCTGTCCCTAGTCCCCCTCCATCTAGGAGATCCACATGCGACCCAGGCCGACTCCCCCGCCGCCCCCTTAGAGAGAAGAAAGCTCCGCACTGCACCGCAGCTGCAGTCCCCAGCCACCCCTCGCGTCATTTCACAGTCGTTGTCCATGTCCCCCGACCAAGTCTAGTTCTGTCCTTGCAGCTTCCACATCCGTTCCCGTTGGCACCCTCATCTCCCTCACAACCTTCTAACCCGTGGAGACAGGAAGGAGAAGGAAAAGGCAAAGGGTGCGCGGAGGGCGCTGGGGGATGAAGGGAAGGTGACTTCTACAAGCACGCACTTAGGGGCAGGTGCCCCTGAGGTCCCTCCTAACACTCCGCTTGGAACTGGCAGCTTTGGCTTGACCGACAGCGCCACCTGCAGGCTCTGCCCTCTAGTTGCAAGACCCGGGGCGAAGGGAAGTGCTGAGCCCTTTCAACGGCTCCTCCCACCGCGTGCGCGCTCCTCCTGCACGCGCACGCGCACGGAGTCGGGGGACGGTCAGTTACTCAGGACGGTCAGCGCAGTCAGGCCTTTGACCACTGAACTCCCACGTTGTTCGTGTCACGGTCCCTCGCCGCATCTGACCAGGGCCCTCCTGACTCAAGGACCACCACTGCGCCCAGCAGCTGGCCCACGTTCAGGGCTCCAGGCCTCCGCTTTCATCCTGACTCCAAGCCCACGTCCAAATAAGCTGTCACTCCCAGGGGCCTGGCAGAGTCTGCAAAGGCCCGCCCTCACCTGGGGACAGGCTCCCTTCGCTTCTGTTCATTATGCATCTGGGACTGGGCTGACTTCCGCACGGCGTCTCTAATTCCCACAACAGCCCAGCAAGGTGGCCCTACCTTCACCGAGTCAACAGCTAGAACGTGTAGAGCGGGGTTCCCCCCACCCCCACCCCCATTCCATGCACCCACTGCCCAGAGAACAGTGCAGTGGGGAAGGTGTGCATTTGTTTGCGTGCGAAGATGTTGACGTGATGAATTATTCTAAAAGAAGGAATGAGTCCAATTTTTTCCACGTTTTTAATCCCGGTATAAATGGTGGCGTGTTTCCGTGTCTGGATAACACAGGAACAGAGGTATTCGGTGACTTCCCCGTGCTCAGCCAATGGCAATGCTTCACTGAATCTGGTTTTCCAATGAGCTTCCTCTTGTCACCCATGTATCTCCCTCCACAGTAGAGTGCATTATGATGTTTCATATCCTGTTATAAAAGCCAGCGCTTTCAAATACTCAGTGTCTGTTCTTACAATCTATGAATGCAAGATCCCCATGTTATATGTTCTCAAATATAATTTGTCAAATATATTTTGCACTCCTAATAATGCCTAGACAAGACACCAACATTCTGGAAAACACCAGCAGGTTAATGGTGCCCTCTGCTGGTGGAGTGTGGCATGTACAACATAAAGGATCGAGGCCGGCGTTTAATGGAGGTTAAGATTCAGAAATGCAGCCTGAGGTATTGCGTGTAGCACTAACTCCGGAGTGAGAAGGCGAATTGCAGCCCTGACTCCTCTGCGATTGACTTGTCTTCCCCTCCTGAGCTTTAGTAGTCTGTTCCAGAGCGAAGAATTTTAGCCAGGGGGTCTACAGTGCTTCCTGGATAGCATGGAAATCAATCCCTCGTTCTTGGCAAGGTTTGGGAACCATACCCTTTCACAACCTGGTGCAGAAGCAATAAAACTCCTGTACCCTTCAGGCCAATAAAACATCACCGACTTCAACTGAGATGGGAGAGAAACCTGCGACAGAGGAGACAACGCTGGCCAGAATTTCCAAATCTGTGTGACCAGCATGCTCGTAGTCTTTCCTGTGGTCCACATTCTTGGAGGCAACGAGCCCCCAGACAGCAGCGCTCCCGACCCCTACCCTACACCCCTGGAGTGTGGCTGTTCCATTGCTGCTCTCTTTAATTTTTTTCACTTCCAGGTGTGAGGGGTGTGCATTATCTAAAGCATGAGACTCTTACCGCTGGTGAGGGCCATTGACGGGCTGTCCTGAAGACCAAACTTTGGTTAGTCCCAGATGGGCACTGTGCCAAAGCCAGGCTCTGCCTCTGCTGCATCCCAGCTGTGTCCTGAGTCCCCATCTCCACATTGCTGAAAAAGTGAGAGGTTCTCCTGAGGACCAAGTTAGATAATATGCACAAAACTGCTTTACGAGCCCTGAGGAATTATGCATATAGATGTGACTATTAGCAGAGGAAGCCGTCAGATAAAAACCACCTGGCATACTTTGATGGTAAAGAGCGAATCAAAGTAAACTGAAAAGGAAAATTCAGATGCATGCAACAAAGGAAATTAAGTGGTCTTAAGTAGCAATAGCAAGATGAGCTCAGGGCATCACTTCCCAAAATAAAACTCCCTTGAGATGCTCCAAGGAAAAACATGGCTGCAGGGGCAAATGCTTCCTTCACCTCTGGGGAAACTCACCATGCCAGTCAGTGGGGAGGGCTACCATCAGGTCAGATACTGACACCAAGTTAGTTAACGAAAATGTTCCATTTTCAGAGCTGTTTTGAATTCAGAATTGTGGACAAGGACTTGTAAACGTGTAGCAAAATCGATAAAAAGTGTCCAGTCTGGGTGGCTCTTAATGTCTGTGGTCTCTTCAGGAGAACTGATCTTTCTATCTAGATTTAGTTTATTAGTAGTCAGTAACGTAGTAGTAGTCAAAATAATCCTACTGGGAGTTCCCTGGTGGTGTAGTGGCTAAGCTTCAGCACTGTCAACACTGTGGCCCAGTTTCGATTCCCAGCCAGGGAACTACCTACATTTAAAAAAAAAGAAAAGAAAAGAAAAAAATTACAAAATAATCCTACCAACTAGGGGTGGCTTAGGACTAACCCATGTATGAAGAGCTTGTCATGTAACGAGGCACGTGGCAGGGGATGTGTGGATATGGCTTTTAGTCATTTATAGTCATGACTCACGATTGTTTACATAGAAAAATCCCAAGGAACCCATGCAACAACTACCAGAACGAATAACATGCTGTGACAGCCTTTACTGAAAGTGGGAGAATGATGGACACCAGGACAGGGAGCAAAGCAGGAGAGTGGGGTGGGCCTGCAGGGATGTCTCCATAACAGGCATCCTGATGTATCAGTTCTGCTTCCTTTAACTCTGAGAGTGCTATGCCGAGGAGCACCTTTGCTATTACTTTCTCCTGCACTGTAATTTCCCGTGGCCACCCTTCCCATGAGAGCTGTTTCGCTTGTCCAGCCTGTGCAGTGAGGCAGGCAGCAGTGGGAAGCCAGGCCTCCGAGGCGGGGCTGACGCTTTCCTGTGCTAGGTACTGTCTTCCTACCCTGTCACTTTTTATGTCACATTAACCTTGTTTGGTTCCAGAAAGTATCCCTATCATGTTATGCTGTAATCCTTAACTTTATCACCCACCAACTTGGAATCCCAAGGGGAGAAACTGTCTTTTTAATCTCTATTTTGTCAGCACCTATTTGTCAGCACCTATTTGTCAGCATTCAATTAATGTTTAAATGGGGGGAAAAAACCCTGAAATAAAATATTCTCAAGAAATCATTACATCTATTTAGTTCCATATAATTAAAGAAACAAGAACAAAGAGAATCAATAAACACTGTTAAGTTAGTCATTGTGTTTTTATAAATGCAAAATTTATTGGTTTGTGTCCTTTTATTATGCATGTTTCTGGGCAATTAATACTGGAGGAATCTTTTGGGTTAATTAAATATTTAGTTGGTTAAGTATGCTTTCACATCATGTCTTGTTACCAAAGATATCCGTTTATTCAAAACAAAGAGACTGAAAATAAAACATAAGAAAAAAAAAAATGGTCTGTGGCTCCTCCTCCAGACCCCCCCAAACGGCGATGAATAGGAGGGACTGTTTCCCCCCTCCCCCGGGAGCCACTATCCTTGCAGTGCTTTTAGGCCGTTTTGAAATTCTTTTCTTCAGGTTTCTTTTCTTTATTTTTTCTTTCCTTAATATAAAACAGAGATCCGCTGCTATTCCTAGGGCCGGCGCCTCGGGGGCCGGGGACTTGGCAGCACCGCTCAGCTGGTGAAAATGCAGGTTGATGATGGCGCGTCTGAGGACGCGCTTTCCCTGGACTGCGAAACGCAGACACCCTGAATGACAGCGAATTCTTCTCTACAGGTTTTCCCTACAGGGACGTGCCCCGCGCCGTCGTCTTGTTTTCTGTAGAAAATCGTGGAGGGGGTTCGCCGGAGAGGAGCGGGGCACGGCGATCCCGGGAGCGCTTCCAGACCCGGGGATTCCGGCCCTGCCGTGCGCGTCGCCGCGCAGCGGCTCTGCGGGCCGTAGGTCTCTGTCTCCGCCGGGCCGCGGGCTGGGCACGGACGGCCCAGGGACGGTGCCGATGGCAGTGAGCAGGCCCTGAGCCGCCGAGAGCCCCCTGCCGGGCTGCGCAGCCCGCGCCCCCGGGACTCCACTGCCCAGGCGGCGTCCGGCCGGGCGGGGCACCACGTGGAGCGCACCAGCTGAGGCCAGATGTGCCAGCAGCCCACTGCCAGGCAGGCCCCGCGGAGAAGCTGCTGCCCGCCCCGAAGCTCAGCTCGTCCTCCCAGCTCGCGGCCTTCCTAAAGGCAGCCCTCGGCCTGCCGCGCAGTGTCCCGGAGCGCCGCTACCGAGGAAACGCCTGGGGAGGAGGTTTGTCCCCGCCCGCACGCCGTGCCGCGCGGGCCCAGTGGTGGGGACAGAGCGCGCGGCGGCGATGGGCGAGACCATGTCAAAGAGACTCAAGTTGCATCTGGGTGGAGAGGCAGAAATGGAGGAGCGGGCGTTCGCCAACCCCTTCCCGGACTACGAGGCCGCCGCCTCCGGGGTGCCCGCCGCAGGAGCCGAGGAAACGGGCAGTGCTCGCCCCCCGCGCACCCCGGACGAGCTCAGCCTCCCTTTTCACAGCGACGGGAAGGTGAGTCGGCGGCGGATTAGGACAGGGCCACGGGCCGCGCCGGGTGGGGGGGAGCGCCTGCGGTGGTAGCGTCCACCCGCCCCGCCCCGCGCTGACGTCACCCGCGCGCCGCGCGCCCGGCTCCCGGCCTGCGTCCCCGGGCCTCAGGCTTCCGGGAACGCGGACCTGTTTGTCCATGCTCCGCGGGTTCCCGGCTGTGGTCCTTCCCTGGCGAGACATCCCCAAAGGGTCGTGAATTTGTGCTTCGTTAGCCACTTCCCGCTTGTGAGGCGCCTGCTGGCCCCCTCGTGCCTTTGACATGCACGGCTGGGCGCTATTTCTGGCAGTTGGAAATGACTGATGGCTCTAGTGGCAGCCGGCATGCAGATTTGATGACTATCGGGGCCCTTGAGCACTCCCACCTCCACACCTGTTCACGTTACCGGGTTCAGGTGCTGCTGGCTGCCTCTAAAAATCAAGAGACAAGGTGGGTGGGAGGAAAAGCGGGTTTATGCAGGATGACGGCATTCCGGGTGGATGGCAGACCCTCGTCCAAAGGTCATCTCCCCGCTTCCCACGTGGCCAAAAGGTGTTATGGACACGGAAGAGGCAGAACAAAGGAAGGGGGGCGGGGGAGGCGACCCAGCAATTCCTGGTCCATTTGAAAAAGAAAACCGCCTCCCAGAGGTTCGGGGGATTAGGGCGGAGCTTACGCACAAACTAAAGAGACTTCTTGGAGTCATTGTAAACAGAATCATTGAAACTGGAATGTATCTTAAACAGAAACCGGTATGCCCAGTAAACTGACACAGAAACTGCGTGAAGGAGGGAAACGAAAGAAGAAAGGTTTTAACTAAATTTACGTTTTTGAACTAAAATGTAGGGTGTTAGATCTTAAAAATAGAGAATGCAGTGTCACCCTGACGTTCCTAGTTTTCCTGCAGCCGATTGTATCCTCAGCCCGGCCCCTGGTCCAGTGCCCTTAGAAAATCAAGCAAGCATTGTTCATAAACAGTAGTGTCGTTTTTACTGCTCTTGAGTGTGTGCCCAGGAGTAGGAAATGGGGTGTCTGAAAAAAAGTTGACTCGGTAGGGGAAATTGGTGTTGACCTAAACAAAGAGGTAAACTGAGGTAAGCTCAAAAAATTGAATTTATTTGGGAAAAGCAGAGAATTGCAGTTGAGGACATGCAAATTGTAGCAGGCTACATGCAAGTCCAGAGAGACAAAGGGAAGGACAGCTTTTGCAGCGTGGTAGGAAGCAATTGGTAAGGGTTGTTTTGAACAGAGGGTCATTGGAGGAGAACAAGAGTTCAAGGTTTGGGTTTCTCATTGGCTATCGCTGGGGCAGATGGGCATCTTCCCTTGTTAAAATGATTCTTCCTTTCTCCTGCTGGCTGTGCAGGTGCCATGAATTGCATGTGCAGGAGCCCTCACCAAGGCTTCCTGGCTTTATTTTGAATGAGGTTTCCTTTATTTTTACAGTGGACGTCAAGGAAGACCTGAACCTCCATGTAACTTGTTTCCCTGTTTAGTAACGAGGTTATTGTTATCCCTCTCCCCATCCCTGATTCCCCATCTATTTTGTATTCCAAAAGGGATAAATTTGCCAAATTCAGAAGGCAATTCTAAAAGAGCCATTGGTCCGAATATACAACCTTAGGCAAGTAACTTCTCCAAACCTCTCTTTTCTTGTATGTAGTTAAAAACTGGATAACAATCCCTTACAGCAGAGGTTCTCAACCTGTGGGTCGCAACCCCTTTGGGGGTTGAACGACCCTTTCACAGGGGTCACCTGAGACCATCGGAAAACACATCAGATATTTACATGACGATTCATAACAGCAGCAAAATTACAGTTATGAAGTAGCAACGACAATAATTTTATGGGGGTCACCACAACATGAGGAGCTGTATTAAGGGTCGCAGCATTAGGAAGGTTGAGAATCACTGCCTTACAGGGATGTTAGTGATTGAATTAGATTAAGTATGTAGAGTGCCTTCAGTCTGCATTCAGTGGTACCCGGTGGGCCAGTAATTGTCAACCTCTTTCTTCCCCATGAAAATTCAAGTCTTACTGCTTAGGACTCCTATGTCAGTACTGGTTTTTCTCTAGATTTCTTCTGTATTCACATATTTGTTATATTTGTGACTTAGTGTTCCAACTTTTTTTTTTTTTTGGGGGGGGGGCGGTTGGAGGGGATAGTTCCCTGGCTGGGAATCGAATCCAGGCCACAGCATCCAGAGTGCCAAAGCCTAGCCACTGCACCACCAGGGAACCCCAAAGTTCCACCTTTTTATAATAAAAATAAATCTCTGGCAGGCATTAAAAAAAATCCATCACTCATACCTATCAGTCGCCACCTCAGTACTGTCCTTAGAGTAAGGGAGCTCCTGCAGTACACAGTGTGACACTCCTGAGCACGATTTGGGACCCCATGAGCACAGCAAGGAGGTGGGGGCAGATGTGTTCATTTGCTGCCTCATAGGAGATAAACCTGGTTCTGAGGTGAGGTATTTTCCTTTATACCCTTTATAGCTGGTAAATGTGATTTTTGACCTCAACTATATACCAAACTGACTTACCTAAAAGGAAATTCATTATATAAAGTAATTTGGCTTGTGCTACTCTGTGCAGTTAAGCAATTACAGTGCATCACGGTGGGGCCGTGCTCCTGTGCCCAAGGAGAAGGGAAGTGGGGCTTGTGTTATTCTGGAAGACAGGAAGGAGAGTCCGTGAAAGCCAGGGAGGGGCTGTGATTGGAAGAGGTGGAAGGAGTGCTCCTCGGTGCAGGTAGAGGAAAGTCACAGGATGAGATGGCTGTGGAATGAGTTCTGTGGCCCTCTGTGTACGTACCTTACAATTGGCTGATTATGACTTTCTAATTCTTAAAATAACATGTTAAGAATGTAATTAAGGTAGTATCACACATTTGACCTTAGCCAAAAGGCCAAGAAGTGATGAGGTAGATATCAGTGTGCATTTGTCGTGATAGACATGAAGTTTCTGAAAATGAGGGTGTTACGGGTTGAATGTGTCTCCCCAAAAGATGTCCCATCCCAGCCACCGGAACTTCAGAATGTGATCTTGTTTCCATATAAGGAAATGTAATTAGTTAAGGTGAGGGAGTTTCATCAGAAATACCTTTACTCTAAGTCCGTGGAATGTAAATAAATCTTCCTACAAAAACGATAAGGCCCTTGGTCCTCTTTCAAAATGGAAATGGATAGCACCTCAGGGTTAAGTAAGCCTTTCTGGAGTTCTCACCACTTATGCAGTTGTAACCTAATTACTAAAATTCGGTTTTAGTCCAGAACCCCAAATTTCAGTAAGATCTGCCCTTGAAACCCTAAATGTGCAGTGACATAAAAGCATTTTCTTTGTAGTCGCACAGAGGGACGTTTCCTTGTGATAACCAGTCATGAGGAAGGCATAACAGCCATACATTTGCTTGTAACAACAGAACTACAAAATACACAAGCAAAAACCAAAAACAGTACAGACTTAAAGGAGAAAATAAACAATAGACGATTCCACAGTCATGACCAGGAATTTAATATACCTTAGCAAGTTGATACTGCAACTCGGTTATTCAAAAGCAGCCAAGGCAGAAAAGTCTGAACAGCTGTATGTGTAAGAACATGGCTGACCTCTCGAGAAGGACTACGAGCAGTGAAGAAGAACGCCCATCTCCTTAGCTCTTGGCAGCACCGGTACAGAATACTTTTTAATTTTTTATTTATGACTCTAATAGGCAAAGCATGGTACTTACTTGCATTTCTTCAGTTGCTAAGTGGTAAGCCATTTCTGCATATGCTTGTCATTTGATTTTTTTTTTATGAGGTGCATTAATAATTTTTAAGTGTATTTCTGGTCTCTATCATTATGGTCTTTTTGTTCATAATGTTTTATATTGCAAAGATGGTTAACTTTTAAACCATCTTTCTTATGCTCTTTAACTTACAGAAGTTAAAAATGTTTGTGTAGTCAGGTCCACCATGTTTTATGTTTTTTTTCTTTAGTTTCTGCAACTTATGTTTTGTGATCCTACTCGAGACTTCTAGTCTATTAAGGGGATTATCTCTATTAAAAACTTACTTTATAAAACCGAGGTAGAGTCTCCAACCAATGAGGCGTTGGCACAGACCAGGTCATACAATTTGTATCTGTTAGGTTCTCACAACCTAGGCTGTTAGTTAAAGCATTTATTACAACATTGTCCTATTCTTGTGCAACTTAAATGTCTGTCTTCTTTTGTTTCCAGATCATTCCTAATTTCACAAGGCGGATCCAGACCAAAATCAAAGACCTCCTGCAGCAGATGGAGGAAGGCCTAAGGACGGCGGATCCGCATGACTGCTCTGCTTACACGGGGTGGACAGGTGAGGGCGTGGCCTTTACCTAACTGGTGCGGCTCATTCTTGGATTATGATGTGTAAGACTTGGGCTTGAAATATTTTTATTCTTTTAAAATGTACAGCGTTATACCCTTTAAATGAAGTTTTGAACCATCTTCATTGATGAGATACATTGGAATTTTATCTCTGGAGCAATTCATTCTGCCTAATGTATGTAATATGTCATATATTTATAACATTATTTGACCTAGTTTAGGGCTGTCTATGAAAGTATGTAATAAAAACAAACTTGCTCTAGGGTCACATTTTTCTTTGTTTGCTTTTGTTGCTTTGCTCTTTGTGACAAGTTGTAGTCATGTGATTTCTCTAGTATGTTATATGTAACTGTTTAACGTATTGCTTGTGCTCATGTATGTACACAGAGTTTCATTTCTTTTTTTTTTTTTTTTTTGCTTTTTGGTATGTGGGTGGTTCCCTGGCTGGGAATCGAACCCCGGCCGCAGCGCTGACAGCGCCGAAGCCTTAGCCACTACACCACCAGGGGACTCCCAGTTTCATTTCATTTTGATGATGATTAAACAAGCAACCAGTAATGCACTTCCATCAAAAAACTTAATTTCAAAATTAGCCTGACTTAACTAATCTTTACATTCTTCTTATTTTTCCACATAGCCAGAAAGAACATTGTAATAGCTATTTAGGGAATGTAAAAGAAATAAAAAACAGACTTTCTTCTGAGGAATTAGACTGCAGTATGATTACTGCCAGTGACAGTTTACGTACACATTTATAGGCTTTTCTTGGCAAACTTTTATACTTTGAAGAACAGCATAGATACAAGTAAGCATGTCGGAATGACCATGAACAGATAGCTGGTTTTGCAGTACAACCAGTGATGACTCTAATCTTTATTTGTGTTTATATTTATATTTATTTCTGTGATGCTTTATTATTTGCCTATTATGAATACAACATTTACATAGTGACATTAGAAGTAAATTTTTCAAACTTTTAAACCCAGACATGGAGCTAGTTCACTTACTGAGCCAGAGAAATTTATCCTAAGTGTAAATTAAATAAATTGACTACCTTGAAATAAAATATAAAGAGTAAGGGTATTTTGAAAGGAAAAATACCATAGGTATTAGTAACACAAGTTTCCCCAGAAAAGCCTTTTACTTAAAACATTTTTTCTTGTTATTGAGAAAATGGTTTTAACATTGTAAATCTTAGGTCCTGAATTGGGTATGCATCAGACTCATCCGGAAAGCTTTATAGTAATAAACAAAGACGATCAGCCTCCACCCCAGGAGGATGACATCTGGAACTCTGGGGAGGACGCCAGGAACCAGTATTTGTTTTTAATCTCCATTTGTTGTCATCTTTTGGAATCACTGATAGAGCCCTCATGGAGGTACTTGGTTAGAGTGGTTTAAAGTAACACCTCGGGCTCTGGGGTTCAGGGAGCAGCACAGCATGCGCTGAGGCCCAGTGCTCCCTGTCTTTTCTCCTAGGGACTGTACAAGGTGAGGGGAATGAACCAGACACCCACACTGATCTTGTTAGCGAATGTGTGAGCTGGAGCGTGCACACAAATAGAACTGTTTTTAGTAAAAACAGACAACACCCAGAATGGTGGCTGTCTGGGGTGATAGGTGTGTTATCCGTCTGTGGTCACATTTTCACAATGTATAAGTGTGTCAGGTCACCCCGTCGTACACTTCAGATATGTGCCATTTTATGTGTCAGTTGTACCCCAATAAAATGGGGGAAACGCAGAGAAAACTAATAAAAACAGTTTTTCAAAAAGAACAGGAAACCCCAGTGCTACTTTGAAACTATTTCAGAAGATAGGACAATAAAGAATACTTCTCATTATTTTATGAAGCAGGGATAATACTGGTATGCTACTGGTACCAAAACTGATGTAAAGATATGACCCCCAAAAATAAATAAGTAAAACAACTCAGTTTCACTTACTAATTATTCATTTTGATAGTTATATAATGCCATTTTGGCTTGTAGGAAAAAGTTCATGTATTTCAGATTGTCATACTAAAGTATTCAGGGGCCGAATGTCATGATGACTCTTTTTTATACTTTACCCGTCATCATTTACTTTAAAATACTTAAGCATTGAATATTCATAAATTCATGTTTTTTGTTTCTGTATGTTTATAATTTCAATTTCTGAACAGAGAAAACACTGAAGGAGGTCATAAGCAGTTCATATAGGAGGACATTTTTTTAGGGCTTACAGATAGGTTGCTTTTGTATCTGTTAGACTCAACAGCTCTAAAGAACTGAATAATGACAGAAGGACTTCTCAAAAATGTATGTATTGATTGGTCTTAAGAATTAATTTGAAAGGAAGAGGGATATCCTGAATAGGAGAATTAAAGAAGCTACGTATTTAGAGAGCTCTTAACAGCAAAATGAAAAACAGTAAAAGTGAGAATGGGTATTAGACAAGGAACAGAATATTAGAGACCCTCGACTCGGCCTTTTCACTGTCACATCATTTCTTTCAGTACTTTTCCTATAATACATGTTATTAAGTGATTATTTATACAGACCATTTTTTACTTTGTTCTCATGTGGACTTCCTGCATGCACAAGCAGTAGCCTGAGCCTCTCAGAAGCCCGTAGGTCGCCCTCCACAGACTCCAGGAAGAAACCCTCTCTGTTCACTTGGCCCTCCGGGTCTGAAGCAGCAAGGTTGGGTGGGTGACAAGCTGTTTTCTGTATTCGTTACCCCGAGCTCTCATCATTTTTCGATGGGCTGGTCACTGAAAAAAGGTGAGAGATTGTGAGGTAGAACAATTGGAAAGAAAAAATTGTAAAACTTTTAAAAATCGTTTAATTTGGGATAAGATGGGAGGACATGATTATATGTGGAGTAAAAAGAAGAGCATCCAAGTTACTAATAGCTGAAGACGCAAAGGTGGATGACTGACAGCCTGAAGTGACAGCCCCGTGCTTCCGCGTCCGGGGGGTTCTGAACGGCTGTGCTGGAGCAGTTAGCGCGATGTGTCCAGCATTTTCCTGCCCTGCGTTCTCCTTTGCTTTCATTTGAGAAAAGTGTGTCCTGTGTCATTTCTATCATGTTGCCCTTCGGAAATGTCGGTTTTTATGGGTTTTTAACGTCATAAAATAATGCCCGAAGGTACGAGGGAACGCTAATAATGCTTTTCTCTTGGGCTGGGGGATTATTCCAGGCATAGCCCTGTTGTACCTGCAGTTGTACAGGGTCACCTGTGACCAGACGTACCTGCTGCGGTCCCTGGACTATGTCAAGAGGACGCTTCGGAACCTGCACGGCCGTAGGGTCACCTTCCTGTGTGGGGACGCCGGGCCGCTTGCCGTGGGAGCTGTGGTGTATCATGCACTCAGAAGTGACAGCGAGTCCCGGGGCTGCATCGCAAAGTGAGTCTTTCCCGCATGCCCAGGTGGAATCTTGCTGTGGAGAGCTAGTCCGAAAGGAAGTCATTTTGAAATGGGTTTACTGTTGCACACAGGTCTCTCTGGGAAGTGAAGAGGTTTGTCTGTAAGCTGGGCCTCCCCTCCTGCCCAGGCTTGGGTTGGCCTTAACCTGGGGCAAATGAACATGTTTCTTGGTGTTGTTACTTCAGTCCTGTTTCCAAAGTCGTAGTTGGTGGCCTCCGTGCATGAAAACTAGCTCATGTCCTTCGGCTCACTGGAATGACTGTTACCTAGGGCCAGCTGTCCCGGAGCTGTGGCACAGGGTACGCTGTGGGCGTGCGGACCAGCTCGCCGCCTCCTTCCGAAAACGCCGGGGCCAGGCCGGGCCGGTGCGTTGCAGGGCTATCGGGCCGTGCTCGCCCGTTAGTGTTTGTCGGAAGACGGGGGCTCGCGCTAATGCCCAGGCATTGGCCACATTTCAGTAGCATTGTCACTGAGGTCTTAAATCACTTTCTTCTAAGCCTGGATTTCAGAATTGATTATCTTCTTTTACGTGGTTACATAGAATAGATACACAGTAGCCATTTTGAACACAAAGATGTTTTGTTACTCATTTTACTATCAGAGAATAGTTAGTGAAGTAGAGAAGTTTCTGTTTCCTGAGGGCTTTGTGTGTATGTGTTTTAAATCAGTTTTAAATTAAAAACAAACAGGTAATTCCTAAAGTTAGGAGGTTACTTCCAGCTTCGGGAGGAGGTATTTTAGGCCTTCTCAGGAAAACGGGGCTTTTCTCGCTGGGTAGACTTCTGCAGCTCCAGAGGACTGTCGCGTGCCGAGACTCCGACCTCCCCGACGAGCTGCTGTACGGACGGGCAGGTTACCTGTATGCCTTACTCTACCTGAACACGGAGATCGGGCCTGGCACCGTGTGCGAGTCTGCGGTGAAGGAGGTGTGTACGGCAGGCCCTCATCCCCTCGTCCCCTCTCGAACCCTCCTGGTCACAGCAAGTGAGAGCAGTGGCCACCTCTGTGTCGAGGTTGGAGTGCTTCTTACAGCAGCTCATAAAAGTGACTAAAGAGCTCCCTTTTTTCCTTCCTAGGAACGTTGTTTTAAAAAATCTATACTCTTAGGCCTGTTTTTACTAGAATTGAACAACAGCAGCTTCATAAAAATACAACGTTTATTTCTCTTTTTGTGAAATGCCTGAACGGGCAGGCAGGGCTGTGCTCAGAGACCTGGGTTCTGCTGTCTTTTTGCACCCGATCCTGGGGCGTGGCCTTACCCGTCTGCCCAAAGCGAGCTGGGGACTCCCCCCACCCCGGCGGACAGGAGAGGAAGGGAAGGGCACGCAGCCTCCTTTCCAAGGTGGAGAACCAGAGGTTGCCCACCTCCCTGCCGCTCACATCCCTCACCCACCTCGTAGTCACATGACTGCATCCAGCTGTCTGGGGCTTGGAGGCCAGATGCCCAGCTGACACTTGGAGCCCGGTTACCAAAGTGTGATGGGGGAATGGATATGAGGGGACAGTTACTGTCTCTGTGTCAGCACAGACATGCTGCTGTCCTTTGGTTGTGAAAGTCCCCTGCACACCTCAGCACACTTTGTTCCGGTAGCCTGGCCGGGCTCTTGGGGGAAATGGTGCACCTACGGAGTAACTGAGCCGTCCCAGGCATTTTTTATAGGAAGCGTTTCTAGCTTCTAGTAAACTGTTTATACAGAGAACTTTTGATGTCATGGTTTGACTTCTTAACGTCTTTTTCTACCCCGAGATTGTTCTTCTCATTTCTCTCTGCCTGCATTTATTTAGAAAATAAAGGTAACAATGTTAGCTATTAACTGCTTAAAGATTTTTTAGATTAAGCTAGCCAGCTCTCTAAAGACATGTTAGTATTAATTAGACTAAGGGTACATGTGAGTTTTTTAGACTCACGCCTTCCCGTCATCTCTGCAGGTGGTCAGTGCTATCATCGAATCGGGCAAGACTTTGTCAAGGGAGGAGAGGAAGGCTGAGCGCTGCCCCCTCTTGTATCAGTGGCACAGGAAGCAGTACGTTGGCGCGGCCCACGGCATGGCTGGGATCTACTACATGCTGATGCAGGTAAGAACACCCCGGGGTATGGACACAGTGACCAGGTGATAGACCAGGAGATCAGACAGGAAAACAGAACCAAACTGTAGCACAAACCACGCAGGCTGCAGTGAACTGAGGGTCCCGCTTTGTACCCCCAACGCTTCAGCTCTGCCGCACAAGCCCCACGCAGAGAGCCCCACGCAGAGAGCCCCGCAAGCACATCAGGATGGGTGCCTGCTGCCCACGCTTCGCTCCTGCCATTGCTCTCCTGTGATGAAGCCATTACTCTTGTAGAGAGAGCGGCAGCCCCAGAGCGTCTGCTTGTGCACAGAACGAAGACAGAAGCCTGGTCCTTCTGTTCCTGAGTAAACGTTAGCTCTCTCTGCTGAGACAATAGCATTTGAAATCTAAGGAGGAAAGCCTGATTCACTTCAAATCCTGTGAAGTCTAATGATGTGGAAATACCTTCCACTTCAGTTTTCTAAAGTATAAATTATCTATGTAAATTCCTACCTGTGCCTGTTTCGTAGCACATGCACCTTTAAGCTTTATCGTTGCCAGTATGGACAGAAAGAGAATAAAAATGTAAGTTTGTAAATGTAAGAAAAGAACCCGATGGGAGAAGAGACCGTCACACTCAGAGACCCCCGACTTGCTATCGGTTGTGCGGTAAATTTCTACCTAGTTTATCCTTGTTCACGCAGCTTCATTTACAGCAGCCAAGACGTGGAAGCCACCTGGCGTCCATCAGTGGCTGAGTGGATAAAGAAGATGGACATGTGCACAGTGGAATTTTTCTCAGCCATAAAAAAGATGAGATACTGTCGTTTGGGACCTGGAGGGCACTATGCTAAGTGAAATAAGTCAGACGGAGAAAGGCAGACCATGTGATTTTACTCATGTGGAATATAAAACAGAAACAAATGGACAAACAAATCAAAACAAAAACCAAGGCACAGAGAGAGACAACAGATTGGCGGCTACCAGGGAAAGGGGCTGGGGAGGGCGAGATGGGTAACAGGTGTCAAACGTGGTGGGCACGCTGGAGTGTACAGGTAGCGGACTGTGTGCTGCGCGCTGAGACGTACGTAACGTTACGAACTGGCGTTTCCTCAGTCAGAGAGGAAAAGGTGATGAGGTGTTGGAAAGGCCCCGTGGAAGAGCGTGGCTGGCTGGCTGTGACGGCCGGCTCTGTGTTAACTTGGCTGAGGTCTCCGTCCCATTGGTAGACGTTCACTAAAGCAGTGGCGCTCCACACTGAGGGCAGGTCTTAGCCATGTACCCGCCAGCCTCCCCTGAGCGCAGGCCGTTGTGCAGCAGATGGCTGCGGACTCCTCCGTCCGCCACGCCAGGACTGGGAATGACAAGAAGCCTGCCCTAGTCCGAGGGGGCAGATGAGTGAATTAACTCTAATTTCATATGCTCCCCAGCGATCCAGGTAATTGATGCTTTATTATATTAGCCACAGAACAGAAGGTTTTAAACAAAGGAGAAAAACCAGAAAAGGAAACTCAGTGTTTTTATTTGTGTGTTTAAAGCCAGCAGCAAAAGTGGACCAAGAAACCTTGACAGAACTGGTGAAACCCAGCATTGATTACGTCCGCCACCGAAGGTTCAGATCAGGGAATTACCCGTCGTCATTAAGCAACGAAACGGATCGACTGGTGCACTGGTGCCACGGCGCCCCGGGCGTCATCCACATGCTCATGCAAGCGTACAAGGTCAGTACTTGCCTTGTCACACGTGTCCAGGGTTCACGCCCATGGTTTTTACCGCCGACTGCTCGGTCTGACTTTGGCGAGCATTTTACTTGTTTACACTAAATTCTAGAACAACTTTCGCAGAACCGTGCGCTCGCAGGAGGAGGGGTGCAGACAGATAGGGTCGGGCCGCAAGGTGCCGTCGTCTGCGATATTCCCATCGCCGTGGCAGGTTTCCCAGTGTCACGCGCCCTCTATTTTGCCAAGTGTGCATGGAGCATACCTCGTCAGCGTGGCTGTTTCTCGTTGCCCAGGTCTTTAAGGAGGACAAGTACCTGAAGGAGGCCATGGAATGCAGCGACGTGATTTGGCAGCGCGGCTTGCTGCGGAAGGGCTACGGGGTCTGCCATGGGACGGCCGGCAACGGCTACTCCTTCCTGTCCCTTTACCACCTCACACAGGACAAAAAGTACCTCTACCGAGCTTGCAAGGTAAGGAAGGCTCTGCCCAGACGGCTTCTGGACCCTCCAGAACACGCCAAAGGCCCAAAACTACATCCGCTCCGTCTCCGCCTGTGTCTCCCAGCACCACAGGTTCCCTCTTGCTTCCAGCGCAGCCCTGCCCGACCGCCCACGCTCCTCGTGTCCATGGAGCCCTGCACCTCCGCCCTCCCCCCATAACCCCCACACTCCACCCCTCCCCCGGCTGGCAGGTGCCACGTGCTCCCTCAGAACATTGTCTTCCGTCAGGAGTATTCTCCCCGAGATCTGCCTGGCGCCTCCCTGTCATTCTAGACTCAGCTTAAGTGACATCCTCAGAGAGGGCCTGCAGACCCGCAGGAGAGGGCAGGGCTCCGGCAGTCTGCGAGCGTTTCTGCTGGCTTCTCGAGCGTTGGAGCGTGAGAATGTAAGCTCACAACCTGACTCGTCTGGGCCGCCACCCCACACGGTGCCTAGGACGGTGCCTGGCACCGAGTAGCAAACGGATGGCACAAAGCGAGACTCAGTGGATGTTGGCTAGTTTTTATTACTGTACACACATCACAGAACGTAGTTCTGTAGTCACAGAGAAAAGACTAGAAGAAAATACAGGGACATCTTTACAGTGACCCTGATAGACAGAGGCGTAAGTTATTCTTTCTATTACTTGGACAGTGTGACTATTATGAAGCCTCTTCTCAACCCAGACAGAACAGCTCTCATGCTGCTCGGCTCCCCCTGAGACACACACACCGGCCCGTTGTAGTGCACACACTCACAGCGGAGTGCGCAGGGCGTAGTAGAGGCAGAGGGCAGGCGCCTGCCCCTCCCAGCGTTCCCCGAGGCCAGCACCCAAAGGACAGCAGAGGAGGACGGGAGAGGATGTTGAAAGGCCAGAGCCCTGCTTGTACCAAGGCCTGGGGGTAGAAGCCCCCAGCGGGCCAGTGAGGCTCACACAGGCGGGAGAGGGGGCAGCTCAATGTGACAGCTGTAACAGTGATGGGTAGATGAGGGGGCGTGGGGACAGCTGTAACAGTGATGGGTAAATATGGGGACGTGGGGACAGCTATAACAGTGATGAGTAAACGTGGGGGGAGGAAAGGCTTCGCAGTAGGTGAGACAGGAGGGGGGCCTGGAGACATGGGGGGCCTTCTGGATGGAGAGCAGCTCCTGCACTGACACACAGGCCTGAGAAGCACAGCACACCCCAACACTGAGTACCCCGGCGTGGGGGGACACAGAAGTGAAGTCAGACAGATGGGTGAGGGCGAAGGTTAGTCCTTCCCTGGTCAGCAGCTCTCAGCCTTGTCACACCTTAGGGGAGCTTAATGCTGGACCCCCTGCCCCCCTACTGAGTGTCCAGGCTCCCGGTGGCCATCACAGTCAATGTGCATGCTGACCTAAAGATGGCACGTCACAGGGTCATCTCAGAAAGGCTGCTGCATGCTCAGGAGAGGATGCGGTCGAGGGGGGCTTTGCCCACGTTGCTGTGCCGAATGTCCCGTTACAGACCGAGGCACCGGCTGTGATCATGAGGAAACCCCCAGTGCTGAGCTCGCAGCACGCTATGGGTGTCCGCAAGGCAGGGACGCTGGGACCGCAGGCAGTCCCCGTCGTCTGACTGTGGACCAGACAGGCTAACCACGAGCGCCATGCAGGGTGCAAGGCAGAGGTGTTTTAATTTGATCCTCCTCGTGTTTACTACTTAGCATTCTTTGTATACAAATGACAAAAAATACTTAGCTTAAGCAGAAAAAGGAAATGTATTATAATATAAAAACCTCTGAGGAGGTTTAAGAAGAGGTTCAGGGTGCTCAACAGAAATGCCAGGTGCATGGGGTGGGGACTTTGAAAGGGGACAGAAGTGGCCAGGCAGCAGCGCTCCAGGCAGTGAGTCAGACAGGGACGCTGAGGGGACAGACGTGACGGTTTCCTGGGACCAGGCGGAGTGAGTGCGAGGAGCCCGCAGCTGGTTCCGAAGGCGGAGCAGAGCCAGGGGTTCCGACGTGGGTAGGCGGGCTTCAGGAACTACCCGGGAGGGCAAGGAGGCAGCGCCTAGGAGAGACAGGCTGGTGGTGGTAGCTTTCCGTTTCCGTCTTCCTTACCACTGAGAAGATGGACCCAGAGAGGTGACGAACAGCTGCAGTGGGGGTGCGGGCGTGCCTCACCCCTAGCCTCTCCCAGCCCAGGAGCACCTCCCTTTGATTCGTGGTGAAGTCATCGTGGGGTCTTACCTGTTGCCTTCTCCCTGAGTGAAATCGCCACTCTTAACAAGAAACACCTCTCTTCTCACTAGTTTGCAGAGTGGTGCCTCGAATATGGAGCCCACGGGTGCCGCATTCCTGACAGACCCTACTCTCTCTTTGAAGGTAAGGGTGCGGGGGCCCCTGAGTATTTGGGTGTGGGCATCGGCCCCCATCTCTGCGTGGGCTGCCACTGTGGCCTTTCATCTTACTGAGTAATAACTCCACAGCTACAAACTAACTTCGAGCACAGTAGTGTGTCGCTGACAGTGCACTGAGTCCCTTTACCGCACCTAGTCCGTGCTCCTGTGAGACACCTCCCAGTACGGTGGCTCTCCGTGAACTGGAACTCAAGCAGCCAGCATTCGCCGCTGGAGTTCTGGTTACCAGGCTCTAGTTTACGTTTATCCGCATCTACCTGTCCCCATGGGTGCCAGTTAACTGAGAGTCTCCTATACTTCAGACCTTTTGTAAAGCATACGTAGAGACAGAACTTGGAGTGTTTGCTACTTGGTAATGGGAGAAATAAGGTTTCCTCCTCTACCGTCTGTTCACCGGAAACTTGGTTGGTTATGTAAACATATTTAATTATGTAAGTTGTATACAGACATGATAATATAGTAATTAAAAACAGTGGTGATTAGATATAGTAGTAGTTGGACAAAATAATAAGAGAACATTGAAGAAAGAGCAGTGCCAGGAAGTCAGCAGACGCAACCCTGGCAGTGTGCCGTGGCGTCAGTGCGCAGCAGACTGTAGGTACTCGGACGACACAGAAGTCCTACGGAGAGTCCTCTCCTCGTGTACTGACGTCGTGTGTCTGTGAGCACTGGGTGATTGCCAACAGAGGCCGCAGGAATCAGCAGCAAAGGTTAAATGGTGTCAGATAAATTAATGACTTTTAATGACTCTAGAGCCACATATTCTAATTGCGGAATAAGTGATTGCATATTTTTTAAAAAATCAAACTAGAGATGGGTGTTCACTTTTGTCAAATGCTCTTTCTGCATCACGTGGTAGGAGCAGGTGGCTTCTTTCTTCTTTGGCCTATTACTATTGTAGTTTTTAATCTGGATAGATTGTCCAATGCAGCAGACTCTCAGCCAGCCAGCACCCAGGAGGACTGGCAGATGCCGGGTGAGTGTAAGCAGACTCTGCGTCAGCCGGACTCAGATTTTGCCTGTTGCTTGAGTTCCGGTTCACGGAGTCTGCTGTGTTAATCAGCCCGTCCTCCATCTCTGGAGTAAACCTCACTGGGTCATGCTGTAGACACTTCCTACATGTGACAGAAGTGCAGTTGCTGGTCGTTGGCGGAGGGGTCTCACATCTATACTAGTGAACTGTGGTTTCGGACTTGGAGGTGCTGTCCCCTCCAAGGCGTGCTGCCCACCCCAGCAAACGGGAGCCAGGGGCACGTCAGTGGGGTCTACTCGAGGGCCCCTGCTTAGGGGTTGTGGGTCACTGTCTGTCGCTAATGGGCTGTGACAGACCAGTGCTTTTTGGATATCTTACATAAGCTTCTGGAAGCCTTTCTCCAAACAGAAACTTTTAGTGACAGCTGGGGACCGCCCACATGCAGGAAAAGAGCCGCTGGCGTGTGCAGAGTGCATGGGTCACAGAATTATCAAGGGAAGAAGCCAGACACAGCGGGCTGCATATGCACTGTGATTCCATGCATGTGACATTCTGGAACAGGCAGACAAATCGTGGTGGGGAGGGAGTGGCAGACCAGAGGGGATCACAGGGACTTCCTGGGGGAGTGAAGGAAGTAGTCGGTGTCTCCAGACGGGTTTGATTTACACACAGGTGTGCACTGGTCAGGACTTTGCTGAAGACCATGTGCTTCTTCGTATGTAAATTTGACGTCACAACCTACTCTATAAACAACACCCAGTAGGGGTGGGGTTCTGATGGGTGGGCAGCCTCCCTGGCCCGCTCTGAGGAGCTCCGGGTCACCCCATTGGTTACTGCCGTGATCTAGGGCAGGGTTTTGACCAAAGAAAACCGAGTTCATTTTTCAATGACATTCTTTAAATAAAACCGAAAGAACATACCAGGACTGTCCAGAAAAAATCCAATCACAAATGCCTCTGTTTTTCAGATTGCATGGCTGGGTATTTTCTGGACAGCCCTCCTATAAAAGGCAAATTTTTAGACGTTTTATGTGTGGATATGTCACAACAGCAGCACCCATCACCTTTTTGGTAGTGATTCCATGAGGTCATCTTAAAGTTTCAAGATAGAAGATAGAGCCCAGAAACCAGTTTTTAAAAAATAAGGCAGTGAAGCAAGGTGGAGGAACCCTTACCTGCTGGGCGCGGACAGGATTCCTTTGTTTATCTTTTATGAGGTCCTGGGGGAAGTCCTCAGGTCCCTTCCCACGTCCCCGCGGCTCCTGGTCAAGGAAGTGACTCAAGGTCACCTTGTTTCAGACGGGCCCCCATTCATAAAAGGATCCCCGTCTTACATTACAGGCATGGCTGGTGCAATTCATTTTCTCTCCGACATCCTGGCACCAGAGACATCCCGGTTTCCAGCGTTTGAACTTGGCTCCTCACCGCTGGATAAGAAGGTGCAAAACGACTAAGACCCACCCGTTTGGACCAGAAGTCACCAGATTGCTTAGTGCCTGACAAAGCACCAACTGTGAATCCAGAGAGAGGAAAAGGAGACGCCAACACCTTCCCAGCCCCTTGTGTTGCAGAGACCCTCAAGTTCAAGTTAACGCATGAGTGACAGAAACCATCCTGCCGGCGATGTGTGACAGTGCTCCCCCACTGGTGTGAAACGCGGACCCCTCCCACCCCAGTCCCTGTAGCGTTTGCATGTTCCTCGGTGTCTGTTGTCTGTACATTGTTGTACACAGAAAGCCATCTCCATGGGTGGGCGCCCCGCGCCCCCTTCTCTGTACATGACATTCCAAGTGCTGGCACAGGGGCCCCGTCTGCTGGTGTCTCTTAGATGTCAGAAAGGTTCCCCGGGGGTGCCCCAGGGATAACACTGCTTCAGCACTTCTGTGAGGGCAAGATTACTCCAGAAACTGCAAAGAAGCCCGCTCACCTGCGTGGTTTTCAGAAGCCAGAGGGGTGTGTCGCAGCTCCCCTGGGACTCCCCACTCGCAGCAGAAGTGTCAGGCATGCAGCGTGGCCTTCCAGAGGCTCCGGGCAGCCAGTGCCCTAGGGTGGGGCAGAGGGACACCTTTTCACGGCCACACCCTAAGCCAGGTCCTAGCGGCTGGGCGGTGGCAGCTCTGGACTGCTTACGTCATCAGCGTCACCGCCCCCTGCTCTGAGTTCAGTGGTGAAGTCCCCGAAGGCGGAGAAGCAGGGAGATACTCACCTGTCCTAAGTCCCTGTGATTAAACCCTGTTCAAAACTCAGTACCAAAGCTGAAGTTTGGGATTAATACAGTTCTTACACTTGGTCCACTATCTGGTGACAAAATCTCACGTTTGATGCAAAGTATTAAGTATAACTACTAGTCTTCATGTACACACACAGGAAACGTAACGTTCTAACCCAGCAAACCTGTCAGGCCATCCCATACCTGGGGCATTACCTGCCACCACTGCGAGTGGCATTCATCTCACCCCGTCCTGCAGATATCCGCTTGTAGAAGCGTTTCCTCCGCCTGGGACAAGGGGTCTGCGACTTCCCGTGCCGCTCCTCTTGGGAGCTGGGATGGGGGTCACAGAGGACGGTCTCCGATGGCCTCATCCAGAAGGCTCCGCCTGAACATGCCAGCCCGACCTCTGTGCGTGCAGCTTGGGCTGTCACCAAGCCTCGCCTGTGGGCCAGACGCCCTAACGCGTGCCCTTCAGTTTCTAGAATGACGCCTCCTGCAGCCACTCGTGTTTCAGTCACGGCTGTTTTCTTCCATGTGAGGCGACGACTTCCGTGGTGTACCTCCTCACAGTTGTGCCCCGGCAGCCCAGCGCCCCGTTACCCAGAGGTGGCCATCGCTGCACCGCCCTCACGCACACCCCATCCGCCCCCCATGGAGCGTGCGGGTGGGGCCGCGCCCACGTTGCCCACGGCGCCCTCGTGGCTGTGGCGGAAAGTTCTGCCCGAGCTCCTCTTTCTCAGGGAGGGGGGGCACAGCCTGTCAGCACAGGGGAGGCAGCTTGGGGAGCCCCGATGCCGGCCATGTGCCTGCACACCAGAAACGTGAAGGTGGCTTGGTTACCCGGGCACCTCGCCACGTCTGAAGGATGCTCGTTAGCAGCGGGGGTAGGGGTAAAACCCGCGTAGGGTAAATGGGGCGATCTGATCGATGGGTTTTTTTTAAAGCCAGGTGGGCGGACACCGTGCTACTCACCCACTAGATGTTCACGGGGGTGCACTTCTGAGACCCACACCATCCCATTGGCTTGCCTGTGACGGGCTGCCGTGTCACCACAGTCCCGGCTCCCCGTCCCTGGAGGCAGAGGAGAAATGGCAGACATCTAAGGACGGTGGGGGACAGAAGTCAGTCTAGTAGTTCTAAGGGTTTGCAGTCACATCTCAGCACATCTCACAGTGATTCCGTGGGTTCGTGTGTGTCCTCCAAAATGTGTCTATACGTGTTAAAAACGTGGGCACAACTCCATGTTAAAACTGGAGAGACAGTTGCTGTCCACAGAGTCTGTGGGGTCCATTGGTTTTGTTAGTAAAGACAGTTCTGTGGTGACGACTTGTGGGGTCTCAGTTTGTTCTCACCTCCGTCTGCGTCCGAGAGCGGCGGTGGTTCGGGCCAGGGGTTGGCTTTCCGAGTGCGCGTTCACGTGTCACGCACTGGGCCGGGGCTCCCCACGCACACCTGGGTAATGACAACAAGGCAGCACTGTGTGACAGGCCTTGACAGTTGTCCCTAGTGATTACCACACCACTAGAGGTGGGCACTGGCATTGTCACTGTTCTACAGGTGACAAAGCTGACGGCCTTGCCTGGGGTCACAGCGAGAAGAGACAGGGTTCAGTTCCAGGCAGTTCTCGCCAGGCATCACATTCTATGCCTGCACTCGATGCCTCTTCCTGCGCGCCCCATACAGAAAGTGAGACCCCAAAACCTGGGAGGGGCTGTGACTTGGTCAGGAGCACATGAGAAGGAAATGGCGGCGCAGGACTCCTGCAGGGCCCTGCCCTCTGTGTGACCCACCATGTCCTCGCTGGGAGGGACCCTCTCCCCACCAGCTCACGTTTGTACGGCAGTTTCCCATTTACTCCTAAACTTGCTAAGTCCTCAGAAGCCGCGACCCGAGTTTAAAGCCCAGGTTCCCTAACCACGCTCACAGGCTGTGCTCGCTGCGACGGGCTCACGCTCAGCTCCCACGGCCTCGGCGTGGCGGAGGCTGGGGGCGGGGAGGGGCCACGGAGTTGCGTGCACGTTTCAGACGCACGTGCACGTGTCTGCAGAGGGTACGGGTGTCAAGCTGTGGGGTTGGGAGTGCATGCTGGGACTTCACACTCGAAGCTGGGCGGGGGGCTGGGGAAGACCGGAGACCCGCCGCCATCACTGAACAGAACAAAGACCCTGATCCTGTTGAGTCCGCAGTGTAGCAGGGGACACAATAAATATAAATACGCCCAATTTCTCCTGTTACAAGGTAATAAATAATGTGGAAGAAAAGGTAAAACAACGAGGGCAGTGGTGGAGAGAACAAATTACTGTTCAAACAGCAACACTAGAGCCATCTGAGCCCAGACGTGACGTTAGTGCAGAGGCTGGCCCAGTGGACCTCGATGCAGAGAGCCCTCGGACCAGGGCGTGTTCCAGGGGACCGCACCACCTGGGGGGAAGGGAGTGAGAGCCAGGAGGAGATGGTGGGGGATGGGGAAGGCCAGGCCTCCGGAGTCATCCCCTGGGGCCTTCTGAGGAGTGGGGCTTTCACTCTGGGGGAAGTAGAGGCTGTTGGAGAGCTGAGCAAAGGAAGGACATTACCTGATGTACGTCTTAAAGGGGCCGTTCTGGGAGACAGCAGGGTAGAAGGAGAGGGGCCAGGCTGGGCCAGGAAAGAGCTGAGGGGATGGCTCCCCAGTGTAGAAATCGCAGCAGTGCAGCTGGGGGAGTCGGGCTCTGATGGACCCTGGAGCTGGAGCCAATCAGGTGTGCTGACAGTCAGGTGCAGAGGGGTGCAGAGCAGAGGATGGCTCAAGTGGCGGGGAGCTGTGGAAGCGGAGACGTGGGCGCAGGCCTGGGTGAGGTCGGGGAGCCGGGGGCTGTGCTTCAAGCACGTGGAGCTGGGGATGCCTGTTAGGTAAAGCCTGGAGAGCAATCGGGGAGGGAGCTGTTTCTTTGGAGTCCTTCGTCGGTGTTACTTACTTAGGAGCTCACCAGGGCGGAGAGGGTAGGGAGGAGCGGCAAGGGCCGCTAGGAAAGCAGCAGCACAGGAGGGCGAGCTGAGAGGCAGCCGGCCCGGGAGGGAGGCGCAGGTGCGGAGACGGGGCTGAGCAACTGTTCCAGCTGCTGCTGCTAAGTCAGGGAAAGGCTACGAACTGACCGGGACACTCAGCAGCCTGGAGGTCACCGGCGAATCTGTCAGCAGTACAGGCAGCCCGTCATGGTTGGTTCCCTGAGCGGGATCGAACCCAGGCCGCGGCGGGGAGAGCCGAAGCCCAGCCACCATACCACCAGGGAGCCCCAG
>PVJL010008728.1:33514-48570 GCA_004026885.1 Lyroderma lyra
GGGGGGCGGCCCGCGGGAGGAGGGGCGGGGGCCGGCGGGGGGCGGCCCGCGGGAGGCGAGGTCCAAAGCCGGCCCCGCAGGCGGGGAGCCGAACCGAGGCGCGTCTGCCGAGTGCAGGCCGGGCCGGGGAGGAGGTGTTGGGCTCGGAGAAGAGGAAGTGCGGCCCGCGCGGCGATGGGAGAACGCGAGCGCGGTTTGGGGGTGTCAGCACGCTCCGGAACCCCTCGGGGGACGCTGCTGCAGGGTGGGGTTCTGGGCTCGTGTCTGACTGAGCACGTGCGCGCGGGGCCTGAGCACGTGTGCCAGCAAGTCCCAGGGTGGTGACGCTGGTCGCGGGACCGGAGGGAGCCCAGGGACGCTCAGCCGCAGCTCCCCCTCTCGGGTTTGACGGCCCCGGGTTTGTGAGTTCACGGGGGTGCTCACCTCTGGTCTTCCCGGAGCTTCGGCATCACCACGGAGTCAGCGGTGGGGACACACTCACTGCCAGCATCGCGGTCAAAGCCAGAGCGGTGGCCGCTGTCTGCCATACGGAACACCCCCCAACTCGGTGGCGGTCGGAAGTTCGCGCACATTGAATTCTCTTAAAATCTCAGTTTTGTGATTTTTCTTTCCCATATGGAAAGCCTGTTTGCTCTTCGTCAAATGGAAAAATTCATCAATGAAGAACTGTTACGTATTTTCAAACCACCACAGTTTCTCAATTGTTTTACCGTCACAGAGTATTAGCCAAGTTTGGAAGAATAGACCTTGAAGGTCAACAAGAGCAAAAGCAGGGGGCTGGGGGATGGGGTGATGGAAGAGAAAGGCAACAGGACTGCTGGCCTGGGGGACAAGCCCCCACCCCCACTTTACACCCCCGCCCCAGAATCAGGCCTCACAGACACAGGCTGGTGCTTGAAATGCCTCCGCTCCACACCCCAACAGGAGCTGTTACCCTCAAGCACCTTGGGGAGACAAAGGTTCCTCCAGGTTCACAGGGACAAGAACAGACTCTGATGGCACACACTCTGGGCCCACTCCTGGGCGTCGCCACATCCACTCCTGCCTCACAGGGTCGTTGGGAGGATGAAATACAACAATCCAAGGAAAGCACCTAACAGTGTCGACATTCACAGAATAAATGTCACCCTTACTTGTGAGGTTAGGGATTAAGTCATGACATCAGGTGATTCTCTGGGGAGAAAGGTTTGTAAGCATGGGACTTGCCCAGAGAGCAGGCCAGTCCCACCCCAGGGAAAACAGCTTACATCGCTTGTTTTGGGTTTTGGGTTTTTTGGCTTTTGGGGGTTCTTTGCGTTCCACGTTGCAGCACCACAGCCTGCCTTGGGAGGGCTGCTCCCCCTCCCACTGCAATGCTGCCCACTTCAGCACCCACACAGCCAGCCTATGAGCTAGAGACACAGGATGTAATTTAAAATTAGCACGTTCTGAGTCATCAGCCATGTCCCCAGGGGCCTACTGGAGGGACATATAGCAACGGCAACACCTCACACTCTTGCCTCTAGCCTCTCCCACATTTAATAGGCTTCATCTCGAGTGCCTGTCATTTCTCATGTATAGTAGCCGCGACCATTTATTTATCAAGCTGTGCACGGTATGAAGCACTTCATGAGCGTGTCACACACGGAGATGTCACCCAGCCTCATTTCACGACCTGTGAGGCACCTCAGGGTTGGGAGTGCGGCCCAAGGTCACCGTGCCCCGGAGGGATAGGAATGCACAAACACTGCGTGTACTACACGGCTTGTTCTGGGGCGCTCACAGATGTCATCCTAGAGAGAGGGTGAGGAGAAAAGGTGGATGCCCGTGCTTTCTCCTTCCCAGCTCTGACTGGCTTACCTCCCGCCACTGAGCAGCACACACCCAATGCTGCAAGGCCAAGAGCACGTGGGTGAGGTGACGTGGTGGTGTGGGCGACACCCTCGGCTGCTACGATCACGGTCTGAAAGGTCCTCTCCCCTCACACCATGGAGCTCGTCTGCTGACAGACGGGCAGAAGGTGGGGTGGGGGCTCACCTCCCTGGCTGTGCCTCACCTTTGCTCACTCAGGGAAATGTGGAACGAGAGAGAACACGGGGCTTTCCTAACACTCCGCTGACTACCCACAACGTGCCCGGTACAAGCCTGGTACGAGCGACAGGCAGTATCACCCCAATTTGACGTTTGAGGAGACGGAGCCTTGGGCTCATTCGAGTCACTGCCTGAAGACGCACAGCTGCATGACAGCAGACTCGAGACATGGGCAAGGCTACCTGTGCAACCACAGGGGCCAGCGGCACCCACACCGACGCCCTCACATCGACGCGGTGCTCCGGCCTTCGGCGTCAGCGTTACAAGTAGAGGACTCACACTGTGTCCCGACCTGCTTCAGGTTTGCTCTCTAGCTAGATTTTTAGTGTTGGTGAACCACACGTCCCTAAAGTTCCCTGACAGCGTCTCACTTCTGGTTCCCCCAGCACTGGGTACATCGCCCACCCCACCGTGCCCCCGCCTGGCTGCTCTGATGACCTGCTGGGGTGCTTCCTCGTTAGCAACGTCATCTCTACCCTCCTGCCCGCTCCCCAGCAAAACATCCAAAGCACGTGCCCAAATTTATTTTTATTTTGCATACATAGGAAGCAGGACGCTATCAAAAGAGAACAGAAAAGAGAAATGAGCCAAGTATCACAAAGGGAAAACACACAGATCTGCCCCCCAGTCCATTGGTCACCACCGACTCTGGGACTCGGACGGGCCAGGGGTTGGCCTCGCTCGGGGCGGTGGGCACACCCCAGGGACAGCACAGAGCAGAGAGAACAGCTGGGAAGTTCCACACACGGGGCAGTGCTGGCCGGAGCAGGGTTCTCACCCAGGTTCAAGGGACAACGCACGCGCAGTACACAAACGTGGGGGGACAACTGCTGGAGGCCACTAACTCGTCCGGTCTGTGGAGAGCACTTGCTATCAAAGAGGTGAGCCAGGTGTCCTCTGCCAGAGGCGGCCCCTAGCGTGCTCGTTATTTAAAAAAGAGGGTGAGAAATCCAAGTTTAAAAATGCAAAACAAATGGCTTGGAGGCTGAGGAATTTCTGGACCCATGAAGTTGTCCTTGGTTGTAAACAGCAAGCGTTGTGCTTTGTCACTTTGATTCAGTCGAGGCCTTGACGTGGGGAGGCCCTGTGGTCAGGGCCAGGCGCGTCAGAGGCCACACGGGGCACGTCAGACATGGGTGGCAGCTGTGCGCACACACTAGGTTTCCAAGGGCGCTGGTTTGGCTCCGGGGTTTCCGTGGAATCCCCTGGAATCCCCTGGGAGGTCCCCACGTCCCCGTGCTCACAGGAAGGTATGTCTGAGTGGCCACTCGGCCCGTCCTGACTGCTCACTGCTGCCCCACAGAAAACTCCCGGAGAGCAGGGCCACCAGGACGCCCCATTAGGGGCACGAAAACCACATGGCGTCCCGGTGCTCAAGTTCAAAGAGGAACCATTTCTCAAGAGGCTCCAATTGGTCCGTTTGAAGAGTAAGCTCCCTCCATCCCCCACCGTCCGCCTGCCGTACACACGGGGGCCTGCGCTGCTCTGCGCCGGGTCTCAGTTGGGGTTTAAACACAACACTACCGGCATGGTCACGACAGAGGGACAGGGCCACGCTGCCCCACACGGTCCCAGGGTGCGACGGTTCCTCAGCCCGGCTCTGCGTGCCCGGACACGTGTGCTCCGCTGTGTCCCTGACGCTGTCAGCTCTGCGTAGACATCTGCCCACAGTCCCGGGACTCTGCGTTCCGGTCTTTTCCTGGGCGAGCGGCCCCTCTCCAGGCCCCGCACCCCCACCGGCTGAGAACGCACTGACTGGCCCCATGGGAACGCCTCCCTCCAAGGGCCTCCGTGCCCTGAAAGTGTCCTTTATCAAAGGCCACCCAGAGCTGCCTCGGGGACGGGGTGGAGACCGCTGGTCAGGAGGGGCCTCTGCACGCGCCCCCACAGATGCGCGAAAAAGGAGAAACGTCTCTTCCCCCCGAGTCAGATCAAGAGCTCAAAACCGCCACGGCCCGTGTGCGGCGGGGAGCCATCTGCCATGAATTTACGTCCCGTTGTTCGGCGCTTTTCAGGTCACTGTAGCCGTGCACCTCGGCTGGGCCTGGGTCACCTCCCTGCGGTGGCAGCTGTCACAGCCTCTCCCTGCCCCAGCCGGGCAGAAGGGACGGCTCTCTCATCTTCAGGAAGCGGTGGCGACAGAACATGCTAAGAGGCTGCTTCTCAGCAGCTTCTTGAAGAGTAAGACTGATGGGAGAGAGGATCGGACAGCGGCCCCGTGGGGTCTCAGGGCAGCCCGGGGGGCCTCCCGGCCCCTCCACACCCCCACCTGTGTTCCCCGCGGCACCGCCGCCTCACCCCTCCTCTGAGTGCCCGGCAGGCCACCCGAAGGGGACCGCCTTTGGGCACTGCCCACGCTCTGCTAGAGCACAGACGACATCAGAGACAGAAGGACACGGGGTGAATTCAAATACTGGTCATCCACGGAAAACTGGAGAGGGAGCCGTGCTTGCTTCGAAGATATCAACAAGGAAGCCACCCCCAGGGGCTCCTGAGAGCATTCCAGAAGGGAACTCGCACGGGGCCAGGAGGCAGACCCGGCAAGCCTCCATCTGCCCCGCGGCGCCACCCTGCGGGCTTCCCGGCACCGCTACTTGGTCTTCACCACCTGTTCGTATGGGGGCGGGGGCGTGTTGCAGTAGGACGGGGGCGGGGGGTAGGCCGCCCCGCCCAGGGGTGAGCTGGGCTGGACCTGGAAAGCCATGGCCGGTCCTCCGGGGTCGGTGTAATACGGCAGCCCCGGCGGCTGGGCTCCTGTAAGACAAACACGCAGATGTGAGCAAAGCAGAACAAACCCACCGCCCATTGCCCGAGACCCCCTCATCCCCCCACTGACAGGGGTGACAGCGAGCACGCCCAGACACATGGGACCCCCGGGGTGAGGGAACTCGCAACAGCATGTCTTTGGCCTCCGGGAGCTTCTAACCTCCTGGGGTGCAGAGGACTAGGGGCACGCACACACTCGGGAGGAGGGGTACATAACAGCAAGGACACTAACGGGACTGGGCATGGTGCGGGGTGGGGTTCTGACCTCACTGAGCCAAGGCGGCTCCAGGGTCCTGCCGTGCGGAAGTGGTAACAAACGCGTGGGAGTGGTCGCCACCACACCGGCCGCAGGGGGCCGGGGGAGGAGGCTGTGCACCTCCGGTGTGCCACGACCAGACAGAAGCCCACACCCCAGGGGAACAGGGCGTGGAGAGGTGTGCACGGGGGTGAGCCGCCCGCACAGCCTCACACGCAGGGGCCTAGGCAGCCGGCCCACCCCTCCGCAGCCCCTGGGTCCCCACCCTCCGCAGAAGGTTCCCACGAAGGGAAGGAAAACCCGTCACCTACGATGTCAAAAATCAGGAACCAGCTGCTGTCTTGAGGGAGCTGGAGTTGTTTTAGAGACTTAAAGCAGTGCTTTATAAGAAAAACCACTTTTTGACCCTGGGGTGTCACTTTGGGTAACGTTCCCTAAACAGCACCGAGTGCAAACACGTCCACCGCAGTACAAGCTGTAAACTGTTGTGCGTTCACTGGTAGAATACTAGTAGATGCACAACTGGTCGCGGAATGAATAAAAAGCAAAGGAAAACAGGATCAGGCAAGACAGACTAAGCAAATTACCATTGAGTAGCCCAGGATTACTGTTTAGTCCAGAGGCATGAAGCACGGCTGGCACACTGCGGTGCTACACAGCAATCTGTACACGAGCTAAGTTCTAAGGAAACTGCATGGGCACGCCTCGCAGGAGCACGGACGGTTCGGGGGCACACGAGCCGAAAGCATGCGACCCAACGGACACCGCATTTTCTCATCAGCACAAGTGAGGGGGCTGATTAGAAGTTGAGTGAATAAACGCAGCCTGAAACTTCTAGCACCTTCCCAAATGCTCGCGGAGGCTGCCTCCAGGGCAGGGGGTGGTCTGACCTGGAGCAGGGTTTGGGGGCTGCCGGGTATAGGACACGTTGAAGGCCGGCTCCTCGATCAGCGGTGGGGGGTACATGCGCCTGCGGATGAAGAAGCCGGCACCGCAGCACAGGAGGACACCCATCATCAGGAGGAACCTGGAGACAGCAGGGAGTGGAGGTGAGGTTGCAGGGAGGTGGGGTGCCGGGGCGGAGCAGGCCGCCCGCCCCCCCTAGCCCAACCCCGCGCTCACGGAGCGGGCCCCGCCCCCGCACACATCCCCACCCTCCACCCCCACCCCGGCGCACACTCGCTCCCCAGGAACGCTGAGCCCCAGCTCTCAGGCCGGTCACCCTGGCCCACCCGGGCTCGTTTCCCCAGGGCGTGCTTGGGTGGATGACACGACAAGGCACTTGGCCTGCAGACCGCTGGGACGCCACTGGATGGCGGCCACTCACACTGATGAGCCCTCCAAGTGAGCTCTGTCTCAAACAGCTCCGAAGGGTGAGCAGGCTTTCCTGTCCGGCTCTGACCTCAGCCCACGCAAAGCAGGAAATGCCTTCTCAGAGCTGGAGCTGCACCGGCCCAGCCTTTGCCTCACTGTCCACTCCCCTCCCTGTTGCTCTTCTTTACATGCACATGAGGGTATTAAGCGTGTGATCCTTCCTAGCAGTTCTCTCTCCATGATTACATGGACATCCAAAATGCTACATCGCGCCCTTCCTAGGGCAGAACTTAATTATAGAAAAACTACAGCAACAGAGAAACCACCCACAACCAATGCAAAAGCTGCGGACTCAGAGTCTCCAGGTTCTTTCCCTACCATGACCCCTCCAGTCCAGGGGACAGTAGAGCTGACCGCTCTAAGAACAGGACCTTCGTCCTACTCATCCAGGAACTCTCAGTGACTGTCCCATCACAGGCGTCCAGTAAGTGATGAATAAGTGAATGGCTTCTCCTGCCTTTGTGGGCTCTACACCTTGTGTTTCTAGAAACAAGAGTCACTCTGAGAATGGCCAAGCTGTCTGTCCTGCACAGACATAACTGGGAAACTCTTGCCCACCTCTGAACTGGAATTATGACAGGAGTCATGGAACCTTCCAGAACCTCACACAATATACCCACACTCATTGGGGACAGCACACTGCCCTGTGGAGAATGAGCACACCGTAGAGTCAATGGTGTCACGGTCAAAGGCGCCCATCTAGATAGCAACAGAATTCTAGAAGGAGAGGCAGGGGAAGCCTTTGAGAGTGCTGATATGAGGTCAGTGCGAGGCTGTGACTGTCCGCTGGACACTCCTGGAGCGCTAGCAGGAGGAGCCGAGGCCCGAGGCAGGACGTGAGCGAGGAACAGCCGGTGACTGCGGCCTGCGGGTCTGGCTGCGGACTCAGTGTCCGTTCAGCAGGGGATTTTAAGCACCTGCTGTGCTCCCGGCACACACTGCGCCTTCCTGGGAGTCAGATGCGAGACCATCAGAGATGAAGGGAAAGAAAAGAGAAGCCGTCTGTTTAGCTTGTGTTGCTTTACCACCAACCTACCTTTGCCTCCCCCCAACCCCAGCCAGAGGGCCCTGCGTGATGGAGGGCTGCAGGCGGGACCGCACGGACGCAGGGGAGCGCGGCAGACCGCACAGCGGGCTGCAGAACGAGACGTGGGAAACCCAAGGACAACCAAGGAGACCGTCCCGCTGCTGAACCCCTGGCCTCAGGCCGCCTTCGTGCTGCTTAATAAATACGCAACTCTCGTCCTGCTCGGGAGGCTCTGCTGCACATGCCTGACCTCCCGCCACTCAAACACGCCCATTAAATCAATCTCTTCACCGACTTTGGTCTCCCACGACTTCTTCGCCAGACAAAACCCAACGTAAGACAAGTAGGTCCCTCCCCCGCCACTGAACTTGAGTTCCACCAGGGGGCAGGGACCGAAAACAACACGTTTAGGAAGTCATGTACTTAGAGCTCTGGCAGGAGGTGCGCAGAGAGAAAACCCAGGACGCAAACGTGGGTCTTGTGTACGGGCAAAGTAGGTGGCGCTAAGTTTTACGTGTACGGCTCAGTGCGACACGGGGTTTTCCCAAGGGCAGGGAAGGTCCAAACGGCTTCTTTTCCTTCGGAGCAGCAGCTGAGTCCCAAAGGACGGAAAGAAGGCAGCAAGGTGCGGGGACGGAAGGGGCATTCGGCTGGAGGAAGGTGCTCCAGCAGGAAGGGCTGGGGGAGGCCCAGAGAAGCGGGGGCAGAGCGGGGCCAACCTGGGAAGCTCCCGGAACCCCCACTGGGCAGAGGCCTGGCGAGGCAGGGCGACCTCAACCTCGGCAGTGAGCTGCTGGGCTCTCAGAGGGAACGCCCATCTCTTAAAGCTAAACTCCCGCGGGTACACTCAGCGACCACCTCACGCTCAATACCGGGTCTGACCATCAGTATCAGAGCCGGGATACAGAGCAGAGAGGCTGGACCGCCCGTAAGGTTTGTCCTCTCAAATGACAGCACCACTGGCTCCCGCCAGCCAGGTCCCCTTGGACTGGAGCACACGGCTGCTGCCTGAGGCCTGGTCCCTTCCATGAGACAAGCCACCACGCTGGTTACACTGTCAATGGTCACACTTTCCCCCCTAGACAAATCAAAATGATATTGCTGCTCACACCTTTGACTGCAATAGTGCAAGCCAAGGACAGGACAAAGTCACGTGGCTCAGGGGTCAGTCATCACCAGATTCGTTTCTTCTCGGAATCGTGATCTGAGAACTTGTGGGAGAGCCACTGGCAGGGGTGGGACTGCGCGCGCAGGGACAAGGACAGAGCAGGAAGTGAGTGAGGACAGCGGAGTGGGAGAGGGAGAAAAGCGGGCTTCATGGCCACTGTTCTCTCGATGTCCCTGTCACTGCCCAGTGGGTCTGGGGCGTGTCCCAGGGACAAGGGCAGTTGGTGCCTTCCCTGTCATCAGAAGTCATCTGGTTTCTCGCTGTGATGTTGTGTTTTCGATCCCTCCCGGTCCTGGGACAGTCGTTCTCGACTCCTGCATGTGCGTGCCGGGCAGTGGTGGCGCCCCCATGCAGGTCCAGGCCCCCGCCCCCGGCCCAGACCCCCTGAGTGGGGCGCACACAGCCCTAACCACTCGTCTGCCCTAGCACGGCTAACTCCACTCAATGCTGCCTGTTGTCAGGAGGAAACAATCCAAGTGGCTTTTGTGACAGGTTCAGTAAAGGTCTTCAGGTCTTCAGAGGTCGGGGACATCAGAACCTCACCAGACAAGGTGGCTGGGTGCAGGCAACCCCCTCCCCGCACCTGCTGTGCCCTCCCTGACACCTGAGGCGAAAGGAGCATCGCGATGGGGAGTTACGGATACAGCCAAGTAAATTCCCAGACGGGGCGGTGCCTCCTGTTCATGGAAACTCGGCATCCACCCTCTGGGACGCTCTGTCACCCTCGGTCCCTGTTCCCTCTCAGGGTTCGATCCCCAGACCGCAGGCAGCTCTTGTACCGCCTCAGCGGAGCGGGAAGGTGCACAGGGGTGCAGGCCACCCGTCTTGAGAGGCAGCAATCAGCAGATGCAGTGAGAATGGGTAGGAGCTGGCGGGGGCGGAAATGCCATCCCGAGACCTGCTGATTCTCTGATGCTTTAAGATGACCGGCCTCTCGGCATCACGTAGGAAACCGGCGGAGCCACCACTGAAGAACGAGGCTGCTGTCTAGCCACCTCCAGAGTCACTGTGCCTCCCCCGCCACGGGCCCTGGGGGCGGGCAGGGGCGTCCTGCAAATTCCGGGGGCAGCACAGCTGATCCCGCACGTCCCCATGTGCTTGACGAGGCAGCCCCAGACCACGCCCCCAGGCAGAGGGGACGTGACGGGATGTGACGGCACCGACCACGGGCAGAGCCCTGGCAGCAGGGATGGGGAAGGCCTTGCAGACCAGGGGCAGTGTCACCTACCAGAAGTACCACAGTCTCTGCACGGACAGGGCGCGCACGCAGCAGCGGGAGCCGCAGCAGTCCTCGTAGGGGCGGCATCTGCGGGAGAGAGGGCACAGCTGGTTAGCGTCCCAGGCCGGGCAGCGAGCCCAGCAGGTGTCCGCAACAAGGACAGCACCACCCAACCTGGCAGCCCAAAGGGCAGCACCAAGATGGACATGGCTGTGTCATTCCGGCCTCACAACGACTGCACTTCCCCGCGTGACAAGTCACAGCAGCCCCTTCATGGGGAGGCACCCTGGGACCGGCCTGCCTGCGGCCGACCCGAGGGAAGCCTGACCACAGGCCAGCCAGCGCACCGTGGAACCCACTCAGGGCTCCGTCCCCCCCAGTGTTCTAATGACAGGGACAATGCCTTGACAAGTCCATGAGGTTAAAGACACAGAGAGTCCAGCTTAAGCTCGCAGCTCTCGTCCCAGTCCGACCACTTACGAGCAGTGCGGCGTTAGGCAAGTCATGCCACGCCTGGGGCCTCAGTTTCCTCCCAGCACTGCTTCACGCTGACAGCCATCACCCTGGCACAATGTCCCGACCAGGGTTGTCCCTGGTCTCGCCACCCGCTCCAGGCCCCAGCATGGCACTGGCTCCCGTAGACACGTGCAGGGGCTGCTCCTGCTGCCGGAGGAAGTCATCGCCGAGGGCTGGGCCCCGCACAGGCCCCAGGGCTGCCTTCCACCTCTGGCACACCCCGGACCTGACTGCGGCTCAACCCTCCACCATGTCAGACTGCGCCGCAAGAGCCCCGCCCACCTGCCACACGCGCACACGCACGCGCACACACACCTACACGTACACGCACACATGCAGAGACACACACACACACCCCTACACATACACACGCACACATACATACACAGAGAGGCGCACACACACACACCCCTACACTTACATACACACATGCACAGACACACACACATACCTACATACCTACAGAGACACACACACAGACACACATACACATACACTTATATACACACTGAACGCACAGACACACAAACACACACGCAGAAAGACACCATTTCCCACAGGGCATGAGTATGCTCACATCCCATCCTCCATGGTCCATGAATGTGACCTACTCAGTGCCCCACACTGTCAGCCAGGACACTGGGACCTCCATCCTACAACCACAAGGAACTGAATGATCTTTCAGGGGAACCCCAAGACCCACATTAGCACACAAACCAGCCAACCCCTTGATTTCAGCTGTGTGAGTCCCCCAAAAAGAGATTCCGCACCCAGACTTGTGACAGACGGGAACTGTAAGACGACAGTGCATGCAGGTTTACTCGGCCAAGTACATAGCGATGGCACACGAACACAAATAAAAACAAAGGGTAGGGGACATGGGCACGTAGAGAGCAGCGCAAGTCTTCACAAACGCCGCCTGTAACACGCAAGGCCACCACACACGGGCTGAGTCTCTTCAGTCCCATGCTCGCAACTAGCTCCGAAAACAAGGCGTTCGGATGCGATGCCTCCGCTCAGCCCAGGTCCCTCTGCTCAGCCCCCGCACCGACGTGGCCAGCATCTCAGGCAAGCATGTTGCACAAACGCTGCCTCTTCAGCGATCCTGAGCCGTATGTGGCCCAAAGGCCACCTCCTCCGACCTTGTCCGATGGTCCCGTTCGTCCTCGCCCTGCCTTTGTGGCTGTGTGGTGTGCTGTGACTGTCTTCCTTAACAGGGACGCGGTGAGACTCCATAACCATTTAGCTCATGCAAAAAACCAACGGGAAAGACCAATGAAGGAGGGCGGTGGACAGAGGCGGAGAAGTGTCCTGTGGCAGGAGGTGTCCCAGAGGGTGGACCCGAAGGAGCAGCACCACCCTGGTGACAGGGACGATTCAAAGCAAGCACAGAGCTCCGAGGGCAAATGGCAGGGGTCCCTGGGGCAGACGCGCTGACAGACATTCCTGCGCCACTCTTCGGTAACGCCTGAAGAGGTTCTTTCACTTAGAACTTTATATAGCAAGTAAGTTCATCACAAAGACAGGGTCAGGACAGTAAGACGGGACACAGCTCACAAGACAGTGTAGGTCTGGAAAGGACACCAGTGCCCCGCAATGTCACCCAGCAGAACGGCGTTCCTCAACGGCCGTGACCCACTAGCGTGGCATAAAATCAAGTTACTAGGTTGCGATGTACTTGCTGAAGGTAAAAGTCAATCTAAAATGTCAGGGTCCGCTCTTTCTGGTCCCCCGTGCCTCCTGCCTGGGGGACACTGGTCAAAGACCATTGCCTGTCCCCTCCTAGTTCTAGAAGATGCCCTGCAAAGATCACATTCTAGAAGATGCAGCTCTGACAAAGTGACTTTCCAGTGGGAACGACACCCCCCCTCTGCCCTCAGCACCTGCCTGCAAACAGCCTCCACCTGGCTGCTAAAGGTGGGGCAGGAGGGGTGCAGGACAGAGATGGGGGGCCTGCAGCTCAGAGGCCTCAAGCGCACAGCCACAGCCCCCCACCCGCTCCCCGCCTTGGCCCCCGTGCCACTCCCCCACCACCTGGGGTAACGCGCGCGGCCTCAGCGGGGGCAGGGCCAGGGCTGCCGGGGCACCCGCAGCACATCCACCTCTGGCAACCATGAACTTGGCATAAAAGGGAGCAGGGACAGGGATACCAAACGCAGTCAGGGGTCCTGTGGCGAGAGCGCTTCCGTCCCCGAGTTGCACTTACTGGGAAGCGCTTGCTGCCCGGAGCCCTCCCACCAGCCTCCACAGGAGAGGAGACCCCCTACACGTGTCCAGATGCACGGTGAGCCCCTTGTCTAGAATTCGGGGACACACACCCCATCCCCTCAGCCCGAGAGGATCTGAGGACGATGACTTCAGGCTCCTAATTCAAATCACCCTCTGCCGGCAGGACTCGGCACCGAGGGCTCTCGCGCTCAGTGGCCGGGGTCCAGACCCGGAACGCCAACAGCCGATGCGTGTGCCCTTCTCTCAAAACGGGGTGTCCTCTGCGCTCCCCGGTGCAGCCGAAGGCCCGCTCACTCCATGCGGGGAGCGCCACCCCCGCAAGGAGCCTACAGTTACCCACGGGGTACGCCGTGACCCCCTTTCTCCCCACTGCTCTCCTGCCATGACCCTGCCAGCCCACCGGGGCCCTAAGCACACACCTGGTGCCATTCCAAACGGCGGCAATTAGAAAAAGAGCGTCAAACGGGGAGAACGTGCGCAGAGGTCTCGGCTAAGGGTGCGGCACGGCCACCCTCCGGGCCCGCGTCCTGACATGGCACTGCCGCTGTAAGGCCGGCCGAGGCCTCATGGGGCCCAGTACGGAGCTGGACGGAGACAGCGCCACAGAACCTTCCTTCTCGTTCCACTCTGTGCACCAGAGGGGCTGTGGCAGGACAAACGTCGCTCTCGTCAAATCCACTCTCAGCGCATCAGATTGTAGGTCGGGGACCCGCAACACACACGCGCTCAGAGCGTGTTCAGCAGAGCACCGGGCCCTGGGGCTGCTGCCAGTTAGTCGAGGGGCCGCCCCATGTCCCAGGACCCAAACGCAACCCCAGTAAGCTCAGCGAAGGGGCCGGCCCCCGGGCAGGCGTCCGTTGGTCAGGAAGGACGTCGCAGAGATAAAATCGGGTGTCTAGCCTCATCCCCCCAGGAAACAACGGGTGGCGCGGTCCTCAGCGTGAACAAGGTACAAGGAAGCGCACGTGTGGAAATGCATCTCCCGAGCTAGGAAGGCGTCACAGCAGCGATCAGGTGCAGCTGGAAGAGGGTGGCCCCTCGCCGAGCTTTAGCTATCGAAGAAATAGGCCCAGGCGACACTTAGCGCTGTCCTGGCCGTCGGACACATGTATTCACAGACCGTGAGTCACGTAAGTGCCAAGAAAAGGATAACACAGTTGGTGAAGGAATGGCCAACGTTCATAAAGTCACAAAACCCTCCTATAAAGACAAGTGCACAAACGTTAATACGTCAACTTTTCAGGGGACGAGCAATGGTCACTCATATTTAAACTGGTTTGCGGAGGATCATCTCAGCATCCACAGGAGCAACTAAATTATGAGTTTAAAAAAAAAGGCAGAAGACAGAAGGGAAATAAAACAGGAGTCAAGCATTCGGGCTGGAGGGCTGCAGATGGAGTCTGGGGGGGCTGAAACTTCTTTGGGGGCTAAAGCGAGGGCGTGGCTAAATGCAAACGGCGGCATTTGAAGTAAACCCCCACCCACTCCGTGTCAGGTCCAAGGTCCCACTGGCTGACGTCCCGGGCCGTCCTCTTCCTCCAGCGTATCTGCACCCCCCACTCTCCCTTCCCTGCCCCACCCCAAGTTTCTCAGCTGGACCGCGGCTCTGGCCTCTTCAGTGATACGCCACATGCATCTTGGTACCGGGACCGGCTCCTGACGTCCCCGGTATCATCACCTGTGTCTTCCCACACGGCAAAGCCCATGGCGGAAGCTGGCGAAAGGCTTCCGGAGCTGGAATCGGAGAAAACTCTCCGGGTCATCAGAGACCTCCACTCAGCCTGAGAACCTGGGCTCCTCGGAGAAACCAAACACGGCCCCACGAGGTTCGCAGAAAACGCTAAAGGGAAGGAGACACCCTGGGGGACGGAGCACAGGTCCACTGCATCCCCGGGCCTTCCGTGACGCCGGGGCACGATCCTCTGTGTGCAGAACCCAAGCCCGGCCGCGGGGTCCGGCCCCCACCTCCCAGGGCCATCAGGGCGTGTCTGCAGGGCCCGCCTGGCGTCCTGAGTCCTCTCTCCTACAGAAAAGCGGGTGCCGTTGGGGTGCAATCTTGGTTTCCCGTCGTCAGGAGGAAGGCTGCTCACTCGCTCCCACATTGCTGCAGCCTCAGCCGGCACGAACATTTTTAGCAACCCGAACAAGGCTGAATGCTAATGACTTTCCATCAACCAAACCTTCCAAGCTGTTCTCTGTCAGCCCCGTCTTCCCATCCTGGATGGGTACAGCTGGGCTTGGGGACCAGTCAGTCACCCACCACAACACTGACACATGACATCTGCCCATTGTTTCAGTGGGTCGGAAGTTTTGGGGCCGTGTCACTCACTGTTCACCATTCCTTCCAGTTTTCTGTCATTTAAATGAATACTCTGAGTCAAGTTTTGGTGAAACCCAGGAATGCGGACTATTACCCAGACAGTTCTGCTCC
>PVJL010008728.1:48670-64228 GCA_004026885.1 Lyroderma lyra
GCGGTGGGCGGGGAAGAGGTGCCCCACGCTCCCGTAGGCGGTGGGCGGGGGGAGCGGTACCCCACGCTCCCGTATGCAGTCCCGCCCACCACGGGTGGCACCCCATCAGCTGTCCTAGACACTCATCAATCAGATCAGTTCACCGCCTGGATGGAAAGAAAGGGGAAGTGAATGGTATGGCATTTGAATTATATATTAAAGTAAAAAGAAAAAGAAGAAATGGATCCCTGCAGTTCCGTCCCACCCACGTGGACTCAGAGATGTGACCCCATCAGGAGCACGCCCCCAGGAAGGAGCCTGGCAAGAGGCTTCACGTCTCGTGCTGCTGGTCATTTCGTTTAGGTCGGGTGGTCCGAAGGTTTCCTCAGTATTCTGAGACTATAAACCAAGGACCCCCTGGGGGTCAAGCCTCTGCCAGCTCCCCAGAGGCCACAGGGTCATCCTCACTCTGGAATCAATGCCAACGAGTCAAGAAGACCCCACTTCTAACCCACCCTCAATTTTCTGGGAGGAATTACCAGGCTCATTTCTATTCACAAAGAGGAAACTTCTAAATCACCTACATCACCAGCTTTCTCTGGCGTGTTAAAAATCACACGCAAAGAGTCCTGGTCTGAAAAAGTGCCCATCAACCCGACGCTCGCAAAGCTCCAGCTCAGCTCCTAAGAAGAGGTCTTCAGAACCTCACAACCTGGGACGGGGTGTGCGCACCGGCCCCTCCTTCCATCTCACCGCCCGACGGTGACTGACACCTTTCCCCACGTCAGGTCCGTCCTAGCCCCGCGTAAGAAAGGCAACTCATGGCTCTGAAAGGAAATGCTAGGCGCCCGCTTGTTACCTGGCACACAGGGCAGATCCTTAATGAGCCAAAATCCATCTCTTGTCTCTGCTACAACACGCACATCTGCTTGGTGGTTCATCCTTTATTCTCTATGCTCTAACTCATCAGGGTGTTATACGAGGTCAGACAATTAACTTCTCGGACTCATTCTAGAAAAAGGGCTACACACCTCATTCCTGAATATCACCACTGTCACCTTCAAAGGACTGCCCTTGGGAAGCTGGGCACCAGTGCCCAGTCCACCCTTCAAAGCGGTTTTGGAACTCCTTTTCTGGAAGGGCCGTCACAGCTGTCGTCGTCCCCAGAATCTGACAGTTAGGTTCGCCACCGTGCATTTACGTTGGCAGCGCTGTGCGAACACCTCAGGAAGGTGTCCTAACTTACCAAAGTTACTCCCCCCTTTCCTGCTCTGGTTCCCTCAGCCTAGAATGTTCTCCCCATTCATCCATCCTTCAGCTCTCCCCTTGCCGAGTTGTCTGAACAGCGCTGCCAGTGTAAGCACACGGTGGCCAGTTCATGAATTTGATGGTCACATTTTGGGGACGACAACAGCTCCAATGGCCGTTCCAGAAGAAGAGTTCCAAAACTGCTCTGACGGGTGGACGAGGCGCTGGCGTCGGTGCACGGCTTCCCATGGGGAGTGCTTCGAAGGGGACCGTAGTGACATTCAGCAGTGAGGGGTGGAGCACTTTTTCTAGAATGAGTTCACGATTAACTGTCCGACCTCACACGTCCCCTCTAATCTCCCCGTACGCCAGAATACTGTTTCTGCTCTGATGTGAACAGACACCCACAGAAAAAATATCTCATGTTTTCCAAAATACAATACTAAAAATTACAGTTTGGGGCAGGAGGGAAATTCCACGTAAAACCTGGGGGACTTCAAAACACAATAAAAAATAATCATTGATAAACTGGAAAATTAATCTGGCCACTCGGCAGGTGGCTCAAGAGTGGCCAACGACTAACCCAGGACCTATTAAAAATACATACGAATGAGGGGGAATGCAATGGTGCTTTAGTTAGAGCCAGCCTGGCAGGCGATGAGGGCACAGATGGAGCCACGCATGGCTGTGACCGCACCTGTCTAGGGAGGGGACCCAGGGCCAGGTGACTGTTGAGACAGCATGCATGTGTGCATACACACACACACGGTCACAGCAGCCCAACTGGGACATGTCCTGTCAAGTTCAAAATTCTGTGCCCACCACCCTTGCTCCCGGGCCTAGGAAAATCTACATAAACCAACATGATTTTGGCCTTGCTCGTGTATCTCGTCCCTTTTGACCGATCACACATGAGCTGCTGTTCATCACAGAAGACAGCGCCCAGTCCATCACACTGCCCTGAACGTGACATGCCCGAGCAGGCTGAGTGTCCTTGGGACAGTCACCTACTCCTCAGTGGGCAGAGGCAGGGCAACCCAGGGGTGAGGACTTCCCACGATGGGGCTCTCTCCATCCCATGACCATCCTGTCACCCAGGAAAGAAAGGATTCCCCGAGGAAGATGTGACACAGACCCAAACCACCAGAAGCACACACACTTACATGTAATAGGTCGGGTAGAGTCCTTCGAAATACCAGCAATGTTTTTTGGCTTCTGTGCACTGCAAACAGAAGAAAAACCCGGTCAGTGGCCTGAGATCTGCACGCCGTGGACACGATCTCACAAACAGAAACAAAAAAGGAAGGAGTCTGGCGGAGGCCATGAACTTGAGGGAGATCCAACACAACATGACTTTTGAATCCCTTAAGTTCTATGAAGAGGAAAGGATCTATTTCCTGATTACTTTTCTAGCCTTTCCTGTCTCTAAATATACTGAGTGTGACCAATTTATTAAAAAGGTAAATTAAAGCCAGTCCATTTTTTAAATGTACAGGGTATTCGGGTACCTAAGGAATGCTGGAAACCAAGTATTAGCCCACTTCCCGCTTACCCCCAGCTTTCGTCTCTGAAGGACATTTCCCATCATTTCAACACCCCTAGATCTTTGTATCTCAGACGGTGTCAATGCCGTATTCAAACCGCCGCCGCCGCCAGCCAGCCCCGTGGGCACCTGGGGCTCACTGGGCAGCCTCCGTGGGGCCCCCCGCCTGCTCTCCTCCCCAGGGACGAGGAAGGGGAAGAAGGGAGGCAAAGACAGCCCACAGGGGCCTGCTCTGTGCTCCCCAAGGAAGTCAGCTGACCCCGGGCACTGGGGGGGGGGGGGGGGGGCAGAGCAGCTGTGACACTACCAGTGACAGCCAGCCCAGGGCACCCGCCTCTCTGTGGGACCTCCAAGCAGAAACTCTGCCCTGGCGTCTCAACTACAGTTTTCCGCAATTATTCCACTCATGCCATCGCTTTTTAAAAAATATTTCACAACTCCCTACCTCCATGATTAAGGCACTGACCCCGGAGTGTCTATAACGCCCTGCGAAAACAGCACAGGACAAAGCTGCCAGCGGCAGGAAAACAGGGCAAGGCACGGTGACCCCAAAGCTGCCTGTGAGCGAGGCAGGGCTAACTGTGGTGCCAGGGCATCCCCCTTCCTACCACCCCCAGGCGACGCCCTCCTGCCCCAGAGCAGACCCCAAACCTACAGCGGAATGCCAGGGCGTGGTGAGTGCCCGTGCTGGGTGTCACACTGGCTGTCAGACGGCCGTGAAGAGAGTGAGCAGCAGTTTCCTGTCTTGTTTTCAAGTGCTTTAAAGACACTGCGGAGCACGCCAAGCAGCCCCAAGTGTCGCTCGTAGAAAATGAGTTGAATTCAGACTACGTTCGCTCCCACCGGGCTCAAGAAATGAACCTCAGGCAGCGAAGAAACCGATCTATTTCGGCCAGGGAGGGCCACTGCAGGCTCTGCATGGCCGTCATTCCCCACAGAGAAGCCGGGTGTTCCCCACCGTGGCGTTGTGGAGGTTCCTTCTTTACTCTCTGTCGCCACCCCGGGCAGGCACACGCTCCTGAAACTTGACACTCAAACCCCACACAATCCGCAAGCAGCCTCCTCCCACCTGCCTGGGAAGCTCTGGGAGCCTCTTCCTCTCCTGCATCAGGACTAAGATGGTCCCCCAGACCCAGGCGAGGCCAGGGATGCCCAGTGGGCAGTGACACCCTGCTGCCTCCCCACAGCCGCCTACTGCGGGCCTCCCTCGTACTTAGGATCTGCCAGGACCACGTGTCCTCACCCCGAAGTTAACCACAAAATAGCACCAATGCGTGGCCTTCGCAGATGGTTTTTCTTGGTGGATGTTAAGAATAGCATCTCGTAGATGAAAAGGCTGGGGACCCAAATGGGTGTCTCGTACAAAGTCACAAGGTTCCTTTATGGTGGCCAAAATGATTGACAACAACCGCGGGCGTTGTCCCTAATCAACATTACTGCGAGGAACCTTCTTGGCCCAGGGCGGTGGGAGAGAACCAGGCCGAGACATCAGAAACCTGCCCGAGCCTCCGCCGTTAGCAGACTCGCGAAGGGAGCTCTCCGGGCCCGGACCTCCTCAGGGCTTGGTGGCCCACGTCCGGGGGGAGGGGGCGCGTGTGCACGTGCACAGGGTGTGTGGGGGGATGAGCTACGACAGGGTAACAAAAGCACTGACCTGTTATGGCAGCACATGCCCAGCACTCCCAAGCACGGCTGCTGGGAAGGCAACCTGGCGCCGTCTAGAAAACACTCACAATTCTCTTTAATCACCGTTTCGGTCCACAAACGTGGAGCACCACAGGCACTGGGCTATTTATCATCGTTACCAAACACTGTGTACTGTCCGTGACTGTATGTGCTCCACGTCCATAACAGCGGCAGACAGAAGGTTTGTTTGCACCAGCATCACCACAAACACGAGTACTGTGATGCACTACAACGTTACAGTGGCTATGTCGCTAGCTGACACCAGTGTTTCAGCTCTATTACAGTCGTACAGGGCCTCTGTGGCAGACGCGGTCCGTCACTGCCTGAAACCTGAGAACAAAGACCTCGGAATGCTGCAGGTTCGCTTGCAGACCATTGCAATCAAACAACTATTGCAATAAAGTCACGCGAATTTCTTGGTTTTCCAGCCCACATTAATGTCTATGAAGTGTTCAATAGCATTATGTATAAAAAATATACATAAACTGTCCTAAAAATAGTTCATTGCTTATAATGCTGTCATTTAACCTTCAGAGTCCAACCTTCCTGCTGGTAGAGGGTCTGCTGCGACATTGATGGCTGCTGACTGATGAGGGTTGGGGTGGGTGTGGCAATTTCTTAAAATAAGACAACAGTGAGGTTTGTCACATCAACTGACTCTTCTTTCACAATGACTTTTCTATAGCATGTGACGCTGACTGACAGTCTCTTACCCACAGCAGAACTTCTTTCAAAAGTGGAGTCAATCCTCCCAAACGTCACTGCTGTTTCATCAACTAAATTCATGTAATAGTCTAAATATCTGCTGTCGTTTCAACATTCATCGCAGCATTCCCACCAGGAGCAGTTTCCATCTCGGGAAAGCACTTGCTTGGCTCAGCCACAAGAAGCCGTCCCTCGCCCCTTCGGGTCCGTGGCGACATGGCCGCAATTCCGCCTCGTCTCCAGGCCCCACTTCTGACTCTGATCCCCTGGCTGTTTCCACCACGTCCAGTCACCTCCTCCACTCAAGTCTGAACTGCTCACAGCCGCCCACGAGGGTCAGCATCAACTTCTTCAAGTTCCTGCTGACGCTGGTCGTCTGACCTCCCCCCATGAATCACGAATGTTCCTAACGACATCTAGAGGGGTGAATCCTCTCCCGACGGTTGTCAATTTACATGGTGCAGACCCCTGGGAGGAACCACAGCCTCTGGAACAAATGCCTCCCACGTCTCATTTTACTGGGACCGTCCATCAGCTAAGCAGAAGCTGTGCCTCCCACCCTCTTAATAACAAAGATCCTAAATAGTAACACCTTACGTTTACAGCAGATGCTCTGTTAACCGAAACTCAAGCAACTGGCACTCTCAAGCAACCGGCTAACATTTTTTGCCCATTGCTTAAGATTTCACCAGTTGCTTGAGAGTTGTCAGTTGCTTGGGTTCTGGTTAATGAAGAGTGTACGTACATTTATCCGGCATCTACCAATCCCCATGGGTGCCGGCGAACTGAGAGTCTACTGTATTAGTGTGGTAGTTTCTTAAAATCTCGCTAAAAAGAACAAGCCCATCTCCAAAAAAAAGTTTAAAAAGTGAATAAACTAAAAAAAATCCACTTTGGGGTTTTGTGTCCACCCCTAGAAACAGCTGAAGCCATTCTGCAAAGATTACTGCTGTGGTTTCCTAGGAACTGTCTATCGACAGACAGAACATGTGTTTGTAGGCGAGGTCTGTCAGGTCAGCTGCTCTGATTGACAAGGGTGCTGTCCAGTCTTGGGTGAACAGCACAACCTCAGCGAGCTCGAAATGTGCTATTCCTCCCATGGGTATAATGGAAGCAACGATAACATAGCCACCTATTTCATGAAGAGGTCATTAACAGCAGCGACAATACCATGTATAAGTCATTAACGAAGCAGGATGTGCAGGACTTGAGAAAACGTCTACTGTCAGACACAATCCACCTGGGGGAACCAGAAAGGCTTGTAAGGCATCTGTACTCAGGGACAGATCCTGGTCTATTAGTCAAGGACTAGGACACGCATCAAGGTAGTTAAGCCCTCCTAAATATAGTTACCCTCCGCTAGCCAGGGTCTAAATAAGCCTCAAAGACCAAATCCTTGCTAATCTCCAACATTAACCCTCTCATGGACATAAATTATTCTAAACCTAACTGTCCTCAATACTAGGGGACCCAGGAATCCCCGTTTGATAAAAGGCTCCGTCCCTTTTCTCTTCCGAGTTAAGGAGTAGCTATACCACAATAACATATGATCAGCTTTGAGCGAACGAAGGCGGCCTGTGACTACAGGACATGTGGGAGTTAAGAGTGCGGGTCTAAGGCAACCTTGTCCAACCTGCAGCCTGCAGGCCTCATGGGGCCCAAAATGGCCTTGAATGCAGCTCAACACAAATGTGTCATCTCTGTTAAAACATTACGAAAATTATGCACAGACCTTTTTTTCTTTTTCACTCATCAGCTGTCGTTCGTGTGTGTGTGTGTGTGTGTGTGTGTGTATTTTAGGTGCTTCCTCTTCCAATGTGGCCCAGGGAAGCCACAAGATTGGACACCTCCGGTCTAAGGGATTCAAAATATCATAGATTGTATCTAAATCACACCCCTTCCCTTCCGTTCAGTGGAGGGTGAGGTGGGATCTTTAAGTGAACAAATAGCAAACTGCAAAACGAACCCTTCACTAACAGAACCAATCCCGCCAACGCCTGGAAGGCCCGGATCTTCATCTGGTGTGTCGTGGGGACCATGTCAGCCAGGCTGTCCTGAGCCAGGAAGTCACAATTTGCCTCAGAATGGTGGGAAAACCCTACGAGGACCAGCCTGATGACTCTTTGTCAAAGGGGAAGGTGCCCTGCTGGGCCTCGGGGCTGTTTTCACGTTCATCAAAAGCTGAACTTGACACGCGTGCGGTGAGACCCGGCCGTGCTCCGTTGCAGACCAATTAGAGCGGCCGTTCACACTCCACATGGGCTCGGAACAAAGAGCGCCTCCCGGGACGCCGGCCGGTCGGGCGCTCAGAACCAGGGATGGAGGCAGCAGGCAGGGACGCAAATACGCGGGGGAGTGACAGGTAATTATCTCAAGGTCTCTGCATTCCAAATCATAGATACAGCCATGCTTTCCGCTCCTGAGGTGGAATTTTAATCAATCCCCCAAGTGCTTATTATTTAATCTTTGGGCTTATAAACATCTGTTTTTCAGGAACACCCATCTCTAAGGAACCTTAATATTTTAGAAATACGAGTATGAGGCTTCTCACAAGCATCGTTTGTCGAATGGAAGAAAGCAGAGATTCTTAAGAAAACAGAACTAAAGGGTGCTGCAGCGTCTTACAGAAGAAATCTCATCAGCAATGCACACGCTGTCAGCAAATTGCCATCAGAGATGTCGCACTGGCTCCTACTAACTTGAAGATTTCAGGGACACTGTCTCCTAATACCTTGAAGATTCCAAGACATAATTAGTTCCAGTTGCATATCCCTGGGAAATTTTGGTGAACCCGCCTAACTCACTCCTAATCAAGTCCTTCTGTTCGCTTTGCCTGCTTTAGTTTTGAACAAAAGAAAGGCAGGGGAGCCGATTCCCCACGGTCCCTGATTCAAGGTGGTAAAAATCCTTGAAATGTAATCAATAACCAGAATTAAAAGGCAAACAAGAGAGGAATGTACTGGACTGTAATAAGGTTAGTGTCTTTAAATAATAAAGAGCTATCTAATTCAATAAGGAAAAAAGACAAAATCCCAATCGGAGAAAATAAAATAGATCCTTCTTCCACGAGGAAACCACAAGGTCGATGAACCTACTCGGAGGGAGTGGCGCGCCGGGTCGCGGGGCAGCCGGCCGTTGACGTCGCGCAGACTCTGCCAGCAGGTTCCAAAGCGGCCGAGCTGGTTCGCCTCCCCACGGGCTGCGTGGGGGCTCCCGGCGTGTCCGCGTCCTCAGCAGCGGCTGCCGTCACCTACCCCTGCTGCGCTGGCCCGACACCGGCCGGCATCCGGGGCTTCTAAGTGGCATTTCCCTAACGAGGTGCAGCCTCCCTTCCCTCGCGCTCAACAGCAGGGAGACGGGCAGGCGTCTCGGAGCGCCCTTCCCCGGGGAACCTCCGCTTGGCAGCGGGACCGCCCTGGGAGTCCGGCAGCGCCGGCCTCACCGATGGGTGAAGCGAGCGCTCAGAGGGGTGAACGACCGTGGCCAAGGTCACACGGGAGGTGGGCAGGGCGCTGGGACCCGGGTGCACCCCGCCGTCTCTAACGTCCGTGTCTCTTCGTGTCGCTTCCCGTGCCACAGCAACCCCTGGGCCACACGCCTTGGGACGTCTGCCCCCGTCTCCCGGGGAGCCAGGAGGAAACTAAAATGGTGACTGAAACCACATGAAAGACCCCTCCCCCGTCCCCCTGAAATAACATTCTGTGTCCCCTCAGAGCAGCCCGCAGCTCCCAGCAGCATTTACGGGTTCTGCAGGCACAACACAAAGGACAAAGGTACTTAGCAGAAGACTGTCACCTCTGCTCAGAGTGGCCGACACGGCAGGGAAAACCACACACGACAGGCCGGCCAGGCGGCAAAGCCCGCAAACAGCCTCCTTCACACTGCAAAGGGGGCTCCCAGCTGCTAAAAACACTCGGAGGAGCAACCTTAGGGCAGAGGACACCGCGATGGGGGTGCCCGGGCCGCAGCCAGGACGGCTGACAGGACACGTGTCCCTGATGCCACACAACATGGTTCATCCCCGCCCGGATGACCGGGAGCGTTAATCAGACTGGCTGAGAGGTGACGACAGACGGAGCGGTGACGACAGAGCTCCTGCTTTTCTGCTGGCAACAAATGAAGACGATCCACCTCGGGGACGGGCCTGAGTCCAACAGAGGCACTGGACAGGGACCAGACCTCGGGATTCTCTCCCTAAGGGCCCGATCCAGGGAAGTCCCTCTTCCGATGTCACCGCACACAGCTAGCGACGTTATGAAAGTGTCGCCAGGTCAGCTCTGCAGCATTGGGCCCTCGACCGGGGCACCCGCTGTGACACCACCACGGTCAGAGACTGAGAAGAGTGACAAGTCGGCGGTTCCCAGCCGCATCCCACAGTGCCCCCCAAGTGGGTGACAGATGTGTACTTAGAAAGACCGCTCTTGTTCGGTTGGGCCTAAGTCTCTGCCAGCAAAACCCACAGCTTCACCCCTAGAGCAGGGAGAAGACACCGCCCTCCGACCGCTGGCGCTCAGAAACACCCAGAGAGATGAACAGATGCCACATATCAAGACGAGGACGTCCTGCCTCGGGCTGCCCGCCACCCCCGCCCCACATGGCTTCCCCTGTAAAGGGGACGTGTGTGGGACTCTGATGGCATGCATGCTTCTGGAAGGTGGGATCCTAACTCCAAGGAGTGCAAGAGATGGCAGCACAACGCAAAGCTGAACACAGGGTCACGTCGCCCACATCCAAAAGACAAAGTGACTTACGGGACATCCGATGCCAAGCACCTCCAGCCCTTTCTTTGTCCCCAGAAAGTCCCGAGGTCACCTGGGGCATCAAATTTGCCAGTGCACATCCCATCACCACCCCCCACAGCCCCCATGTCACCTCACACACCACTCATCCTTCTGGTCTCAGCTTAAGTGTGACGATCTTCCCCGGTCTGAACCTGCCGAGGAGGACCCTGCTGACCACTCCCGACACAGCCTGACCCTCCCACTTACGTGCCTGCACCCCTTTGTCATCACAGCGAGCTCGGGGCTGCTGCTAACTGCCAGTGTCCCCCCCCCATTCTCCTAAACAGGAGGGCAGGGACCCCGCAGCCTAACTCACATTGGGGTCCGCAGTGCTGCCACCCTGCCTTGTGTGCACAGGGTGCTCAATACATCTATTTAAAGGAAGACAAGAATCATGCCCCCAAACAACATCTGGGCACGTGGTCTGGGACCTGTGTCACCCACCCCGTCCTAGGGCTGCGCTCAGCTAACCTCACGGCTGGAGCTGTGCTATCTCGCCCTCTGATGCTGAGTGCCGGGTGCCCCTCGCCCTGCCAGCTTTTCCTCCCTTACCTCCTCTCCTTCTGAGTATGTGGGGGGTGGGGGGGACCCCCACAGGAAGGAGGACTGCAGAACTCAGTCTAAAAGGAACAGGTTCTGTGTTCGAAGTGGTGCGGACAGCCTGGCCCTTCACTCCGGCCCACACATCTCTGGGAGAGCTGTCAGCCATCTTCCTGGAGCGCGGCCTGGCCTCCCAGCTCCGAGAGGTCAGTTCCTCAGCCGCCGCCGTGTCCGCGCCTTTCCATCTCCGTGAGGGAGTGGGGGGCGAGGAAGGGAAGGGGACTGATGGGGCAGCACCAGCAAAACAGGAAATGCAAGCAGGTGACAAAACGTCTCTGCAGCCAGCAGCACAGCCACGGTCCTTGGGTTTTCGAGTGCAGATACCTAAGTCCCACTGGCGGACGTAGCTTCAGTCCTCATGACGTCCTAAGCCCTCCGGCCTTGGCAAGGTCACGGCCGGTGGCAGTCCCCGGTTCGCAGGTGCCCACTCTCATGTACACGGTGTGGGGGGCCGGGCTGCCCACGGCCTCACGCCCCTGGAGGCGCCTCCGCCTCATCACTCAGGGGGTTGGCCTCTGTGCTCCCCTGCCTTGCCCCATCTCTGACCCAGTGACCCCACATTCCGGCAGCATGGGCCTCTGGCCAGTGTGCTGCCCACGACCGAACACTGCAACGACACAGCATAGGGCTCCCCCTCGAGCCGGGGAACTCTGTCCAGCTGCTGCCTGGCACCTTGAGCAGGTGCCCGCAGAACCCCACCCTGGACTTCCAGAACAGAGCGCCATCCCCCCTTCAGCATGCCAGGACCCCTAGCTCAAGGCACAGCACCACTGCCCATGCCCGCGTCGACACTCCAGCCCCGCGCTGTGACCCGCCCCTCCTCCTCTTCTAGTGTCCCACGTAGTCAACGGCCTGTCCCTCCCCAGCCCGTCACCAGGAGCTCCTTCCCTGGGGTTCCCATCATCTGGGGCTGGGCTCAGTGTCACTGGGATGAAAGCGTCCTGAATCTCCAAGAAAATCAGACGTCAGCTTTCTCCTTGGGGCTCTGGCTAAACTATCCAAACTATTAGCACATCAGCGTACAAGGCTTTTCATTTGCATTTATCTTATTTGGTTCTAAAAAAAAAAAGCCGTGTGAATAGACAGGGTGCTGAGCCCTGGAGCCTGCTAAGCGGGGTGCACACTGTCCCCTGCCTAGCAACATGACATCCCCTGCTTTGCAGACAAGGACTGGCCCTCCGTAGGAAAGGGCGCAGCCTCAGCAGGCCAAGCATGTGGCCACCACCCTGCAGCTGGTGCGAGGCTGTCTGCAGAGGCCAGTTCTTCCCTTGGTGACAGTCCCAGGTCCCAGCCCTGCCCGCCCGCCCGCACTGCCAGGGCCCCGGACGTCCAGGGGCCCGACCCCGTCTGCCCGGTCAGCCCCAATGTCCAGCCACAGGCAGGTGTTCAAGAAACGCTTTCACAGAACCGGTCATGCACCCTCGGCCTGCTTTCGAGTTCTGCTTCGATTTGACAGACTCGCTGCGGTGTGGAAATGGGCCCTGCCTTGCTTCCCAGTGAAGATCCAGGCAGGATTTGCTGCCTGAGGACAGAGAATGCGTGTGGGAGGGGCTAGGGGACACAAAGACTGACAGGACATCATTATGTCCCCCCAAAAGTTCTCATGGGGGGAAGGAGGAAGAGAAATGGGCAAGCACATGACAGGTGGCAAGACTTGAGGGTAAAAGTGATCTATAGACAACACACAGTTCGTTGAGGAACACTGAGTGGCCTGGGCACTGGGGACAGTGGTGACATGGTGGCAGCTTGGACCCTTGTTCGGGCAGGGTGTCAGCCACAGGGACAAGACCCCCTGGACCCATCTGTGTTAACACGGGCACCCAGCTTCGTTCTCAGCAGGACAGCAAATGGACCCTAAGTGCCCAGGACTGCAGGACTCTAACAGAGTGACCCAAACGGCACTCTGACGGTGAGAAACCCCGTAACTCTTGCAGCAGAACCGGGCAAGGCAGCACGTGGGGCGCGTCTGCCCGTCAGCCAATCAGATTCCAAGTTAGATCTGGGAAGCTCAAAGGGTTTAATAGAAATGCTAAGTAGACAGAAGCTTCTGGAGGGAAAGGCCTGGCCATTTCCTGACTGCGGACTAAATGCTGATGCTCAATCAAGGCTCTTTCTCCCTGACCCCATCAGACCCCCCAGTGGAGGGCTGTAAGAACCCCCGTGTTAACCGAGCTGGACGTCTGGCCTTGCCCTTGCTTGGTCCCTCGGCATCCGCCCTGACGCTTTGCTGTCAGCTCCGACTGGCTCTGCTGGTGTCCTCAGGCTAACCCCACCTGTATCCTCAGCAGCGTCAGCAGAGACTGAGCCAGGCACCTCACTCAAGGTGCTGGGCCGTGAGCTCAAACCTCACGCCGGGGGGTGTTTTTACTCAGGGGGTGCAACGGGGAGCAGCTACCAGGCCGCCGAGCTAGTGGAGGCGCGTCAGTCGGTCAGAGTGACGGCGCATTCGAGTTTTCAGGACGATACGTGCAACACCCCAACGACACTCTTCTTTCCGAAGCCCGGACGTGTGGGGCCAGGCACCAGCAAGTTCCGCCATCGGCCATCCAGGCAGCCAAACGTGTGAGAACACCCTGTGCGCAGCTGGCATCACGCTGGGCGCCAGGGAAGACATAGCACAGGTCGCCGTCCGAGGGTGACCCAGGCATGGACTCGGGCACACGAATGAAACCGGTTACAGGAGGACCAGAAAGAAAACGCCGAGGCTGGATTTCAATTCCTGACTCTGCTAGAGTCCCCATCCGTTAACACCGACCACACTGGGGCATTACAACGACCCAGTGTGCAAAATCACAGAAAATGGGCCTGCCCCCCTCTTCCCAGGTCATCGGAAACCACCATCTCCCAACTGCTCCCACCTCCTCGGGCTCCAACCACCCCGAACCACTGACATGAAACTCCCACGCTCCAAGCAGCCCCGAGGCCCCTCCTCCCCAAGCCCACTCAGCGAGTTGGTGCTGAGTGCTCAGGGCTCCGTGGGCCGCCGGGCGGAGGCCAGGACGAACCAGGGACTCACCCACCCGCATCTCCATTCCCCCACATCCGTCCTCTCTCTCCTGAGCTCCTCTCCAAGCCAGTGAGGAGGCCCAGAGCACCTCACAAGGGAAACTGCACCTTGGGGCAGGGAAGTTCACACAGCCAGACCCCGAGGGCCAGCCCCAGCCTGGCTCAGCCCCACCTCCCCGCAGCCCCCGGCACCCTGGGCTGCAAGAACCCTCTCTTCACCAGCAGATGTAGTAGATAACATCGATGCTAACCCACACCACAGTCCTGTCCCAGGAACACGAAATATGGCGAGGTCTTAGCACAAACCAGCACGGGAGGCGCTGTTCACAAATGCCCTCCCTGGGGCGAGCAAGCAGCACAGTGGACAGCTAGCTGCCCGTTTCCTCCTTGGAACTGGCATCTCTAACCCAGCTATTCCCTCGGTCTGTCTCCAAGCCCATGCAGAGACTTAGCCAGGGCCCCTCCAGTCTCCACAGGAGTACAAAGATGCACAGAACACATTCAATACCCTGAAAGGAGCAATGATACATCTGGGGCCTTTTCTAACTTAATCTCAAGTATCATTTCAAAATCAGAACACGAGCCTTTCCTACCAAGCTGCGCCCAAGCCGCTCACAACGAATCACGAGTCACGGATCCCTCGAATCGTGTGCCATCGGAAGGCCCGTGATTCCACAGCCCGGGTGAGCGTCACGGCCAACTGTGACCTTTCATGGTCTGATACAAACGTAGCAACCCACCCCACAGTGCCAACTCGCAAGAGAACGTAAGACAGACACTTGCCACAGAGTTGTGTTAAACGCAGGGCATTGCGTTTAACAGCGAAAAGCTAGGAACTAAATGTCCTTCAAAAGAGAGCTGATTAATGTGTCACGATTGTTCACACAACGGAGCACTCTGTAATTCTCGGGGACTGCAGTCAGTTGGCGCATGCCGACATGGACAACTCTCCAAGAAACATCTCTCACAAAAAAGGGGGTGGGGGGGGAGATGCAGAACATTGTGTACAATATGATCCCATCTGTATACTTTTAACAGAGTATCTGAGTATATAATTTAAAAAAATCATGGGGCTGCATAAGAAGCTTAACAGTAAGCAGTTCCCTGTCCAGAGAGGGTCTAGGGTAGGAGGTGACAGGGCGAGGAGAGGCCCCACATTCTGTTTTTATAGCTTTTTTTAACTGTATGCATGCAGTTAGGTTGTTTAAAAAAATTGGAAGCATCGAACTGTTATCTATGGAACTAGAAAGCAAGGTCAAGATCGATGAAACCCCCCCAAAGCGGAAGAAGGCCGCTTCATTTGGTATTTGCCCCTGACAACGAAGCTTCAGACCAACAGCCTTTGGTTTCTCCCTGCACCTCTCTCCCGCCCTGTCCTCACCGCAGGACTTATGAGCTGGGAAACGGCCAAGCTGAGGCCAAAAGGCAGGGACACAAAGGCCCCGAGTCATTCACAACCGGCCAGTCGGAGTCTCCTCGGGACGGAGGCGCAGCGCCTGCCCTGGACGGAGGTGGCGCTCTTCCCTGACAGAATGTGGGGTCCCGAGGGAGGGCAGGGGTTCCAGGGCGTCCTCCCCTCCAGGCCCAGCCCCAGGACAACAGCGGCCTCAGCAGGCTCAATAAATGCTTGCTGAACCTCCCACACAGATGACCATGAAGAACAGGGTGTCCACAAAAGGGGCTGCCGCCAATTCAGCACCAGCAGGAGTCCCCAGGGTGAGGTGTGGTGACACAGCTCAGTCCTGACACAGCCCGGCCATGGGACAACCAGGCAAAGAGGCCCCGGTGTCACAGCTCCATCAACTGCGGGGGAGGTACACAGGAACTCGGCATTGGCTCTGCAACGTCTCTATACATCCAAAAGTATTCCCAAATTTAGCACGGATGTAAGAATATATTAACGGACTGAGTCAAGAACAAAATAACAACCTGAATTTGGTCCCGGGTCCAGAGTACAGAGAACAGGAGGGGCCGGGGATGGAGGCGGGGCCGGGGATGGAGGCGGGGCCC